>NW_026845477.1:419551-422051 GCF_025583915.1 Anolis sagrei ordinatus | reverse complement strand
GTTCTCCAGACCCTTGATCTGTCCTCCTCCCTGTGGCTTCCTCTCACATATTTATACATGGCCCTCATCATATCTCCTCTCGGCCTTCTCTTCTTCAGGCTAAACATGCCCAGCTCCTTAAGCCGCTCCTCATAGGGCTTGTTCTCCAGACCCTTGATCATTTTAGTCACCCTCCTCTGGACACATTCCAGCTTTAATTTAATTCAATTTTAGTTTAAGTTATAATCCGTATTTATATGTTGGGTTGTATAAATTTGGTTAGAATGGATGTATTGTTGTTGTATTCGGGCATTGAATGTTTGTCTTTTATGTTTGGAACCTGCCTTGAGTTCCTTTGGGGAGATAGAGCGGAATATAAATAAAGTATTATTATTATTATTATTATTATTATTATTATTATTATTATTATTATTATAGTGTGGGATTCAGGGCCTTACTGTGCCTGTTTCAGGTTTAGTCTTTGTAAGGTGCCGTGATTTTAGGGTTATGTTCCATGGAAATCTGCTTCCTTTGTATATTGCCTTTGGTTATTTCCAGATACTTATCAGATGGGGGAGGGCGAGATTTTAAGCTTTGAGGAGGATATTTAGCCTATAAAGCCCTACACGGTTCCGGCCCCACTTACCTCTCCGAACGCATCTCCTCCTTCGAACCGGGAAGAGCGTTAAGATCTTCCGGGGAGGCCCTGCTCTCGGTTCCGCCGGCGTCACAAGTGCGGCTGGCGGGCACGAGAGACAGGGCCTTCTCGGTGGTGGCCCCTCGGCTATGGAATGCGCTACCGGTGGACATCAGGCAGGCCCCTTCGTTACTGGTGTTTCGGAGGAGGGTGAAGACGTGGCTCTACGAGCAGGCTTTTGGCAATTAACTCAATAATGACGGCATCAGACAAGGAATGGAAAAAGGATTTTGAGATCGGAATCTGATTCTAAGTGTGGCGTTGATGATTATGTGTTTGTCTGTATTGTGTGTCTCATACATTGTTTAGTGTTGTTTTTTATTGTAAACCGCATTGAGTCGCCGCCTTAGGCTGATATATGCGGTATACAAATAGAGTAAATAAATAAATAAATAAATATTCCACAACTCCCATTTTAATGAGCCCCCCCCCTGCAAATAACCTGCTTCCTCTTTATCTCACCTGAGTTTTTAATCAGTTTTTCTTTTAATCATTACATGTAGCCTGCCCGTTGTCACTGTGATTGTGTTTACTGTAATTTTATATTGTTATGCATTCATATGTTTTATTATGATGTTGTTTATTGTTTTCGTTTTCGGTTTTATTTTGCTGTAATCTATTGTTTGGGCTTGGCCCCATGTAAGCCGCCCCGAGTTCCCTTCGAGGAGATGGTGGTGGTGTATAAATAAAGATTATTATTATTATTATTATTATTATTCTTTAAAATGCCTTTCCACTGGTGCATCATAACTGAATAAAGCCATAGGCTCAGTGCTGTGGGGCCAAGGGAGTTTGCTGTACTTTGCAGAGGCACCATCCCTCTTTGGCAAAGGAGGACAAAGGTGCGGCCGAACTACAAATCCCAGGACTCTCCTAGCACTCACTGAGCCAGGAATGCTGGGCTGCAATCCTTGGACAGTGCAGATATTTCCAAAGAGAATCAGATTGAGAAGGACAGTCAGAAACATGGCAGGCTGACCGCAGCCCTGTCCCACAGCCCAGGTGCCCCTGAGCCAGGCATGTAGCCGGGGGGGGGGGGGGCTTGAGGGGCTTCATTCCCCCCCCCTGAAATTCTCAAGGCCTTACTGATACATTATTTAAACTTATGTTTATTCATATCATGATCTGATCCCCATGCTCAATCTATCCCATATGCACGATGGGGGTATTATTGGGGTAACGATACAAAAGGTTTGCTAGGCTAGATCCCCCCAAATCAAACTCAGCCCCTCCCAAATAGAAATCCTGGCTACGGGCCTGCCCTGAGCAGTGGGTTCTTGGCCTGGAAGGTGGTAAGGGTGGGACTGGATAGTCTTTGGGGCTCCTCTCCAGCACTAGGGTTCCTGGACAACTTTCCTGTCCCTTTTCCTCACCCTGGGACTCCAGAGAAACTATTATTATTATTGCTATTACTATTGATAATAGTAGAAGGCATGAAGGGCTAGAAGGCATGATCATCAAGTTTGCAGACGACACCAAATTGGGAGGGATAGCCAATAGTCCAGAGGACAGGAGCAGAATTCAAAATGATCTTGACAGATTAGAGAGATGAAGGGCCAAAACTAACAAAATGAAGTTCAACAGTGACAAATGTAAGATACTCCACTTTGGCAGAAAAAATGAAATGCAAAGATACAGAATGGGGGACGACGCCTGGCTCGAGAGCAGTACGTGTGAAAAAGATCTTGGAGTCCTCGGGGAGAGGAAGGGGAACATGAGCCAACAATGTGATGTGGCGGCAAAAAAAGCCATTGGGATGTTGGCCTGCATCAATAGGAGCCTAGTGTCTAGATCTAGGGAAGTCCTGCTCCCCATGCTCTATTC
>NW_026845477.1:321942-413141 GCF_025583915.1 Anolis sagrei ordinatus | reverse complement strand
CCCCCCCCCCCCCCCCCCATTAATCCTTATTACATTTGCACAACAAATTCAAAATCAAAAGGACAAACACAGGCACAAACATCTATGTAAATAAAAATGTCATGTTCGTTTGTGGGATGAACATAACTCAAAAACCACTGGGTGAATGGACACCAAATTTGGACACAAGACACCACTCAGGCCAACGAGTGGCCATCACTCAGAAAAAACACTGAAAAACACAGTGAAGGGGGCTTAAAAAGCCAAATACATTACAATGCATGTGCAAAACCACATATATAAACAAATATACACACATATATATACACACATATATGCACACGCAAAACACATATACACAGGGAAAAGGAAGGAAGGAGAGAAGGAGGGAGAGAAAGAGGGAAGAAGGAGGGAATGAGGGAAGGAAAGAAAGAAAGGTAGAGAAGGAAGGAAGAGAAGAATAAAGGGAAAGAAGGAAGGAAAGAGAGGGGGAGGGAGGGAGGGAGGGAGGGAGGGAGGGAAGGAAGGAAGGAAGGAAGGAAGGAAGGAAGGAAGGAAGGAAGGAAAGGAAGGAAGGAGAAGAAGGAGAGAAGGAACGAAAGAGAGAAAGAGGGAGAGGAAGGAAGGAAGGAAAAGAGACAAGGAAGGATGGAACCAAAGAGCAAAGAAGAGAAAGAAACAAGTAGAGAAGGAAGGAAGAAGAAGGGAAAGAAAAAGAGGGATGGAAAGAAGGAGGAAAGAAGAGAAAGAAGGAAAGAAAGAAGGGTAGAGAAGGAAGGAAGGAAGGAAGGAAGGAAGGAAGGAAGGAAGGAAGGAAGAGAAGAGGGGGAAAGAAGAAGGAGAAAAGGTAAGAGGAGGGAGAGAAAGAAGGAAGGAAGGAGAGAAAGAAGGAAAGAAAGAAGGGTAGAGAAGGAAGAAGATGGGAGAGGAGGGAGAGAAAGAGGGAAAGAAGGAGGGAAGGAGAGAAAGACGGAAAGAAAGAAAGAAAGAAAGAGAAGGAAGGAAGGAGAGGAAGTGGGAGAGAGGGGGAGAAAGAGGGGAAGGAAGGAGGGAAGGAAAGGGAAGAGGGAAAGAAAGGAAGGAGAGAAAGAAGGAAAGAGAGAAAGAGGTAAGGAAGGAAGGAAGGAAGGAAAGGAAGGAAGGAAGGAAGGAGGAGGAAAAGAGACAAGGAAGGATGGAACCAAAGAGCAAAAGAAACAAGGAAAGAAACAGGTAGAGAAGGAAGAAAGAAGAAGGGAAAGAAAAAGAGGAAAGGAAAGAGGGAGGGAAGTAGAGAAAGAAAGAAGGAAAGAAAGGGGGGGGAAGGTTGGCCACAGCAACGCGTGGCAGGTACAGCTAGTATATATCAATAAAAATGTAATGTTTGTTTGTGGGATTGACAGAACTCAAAAACCATTGGACGAACTGACACCAAATTTGGCCACAAGACATCTCTCAGGCCAACGAGTGACCATCGCTCATAAAAAAACTGAAAAACACAGTGAAGGGGACTTAAAAAGCCGAAAAATAAAAAATACATTACAATGCATGCGCAAAACCACATATATACACATATACACAAATATATACACACATATACACATATATACAGACTGAGCCACAGCAACACGTGGCAAGGGACGGCTAGTAAGAAATAAATAGAAGAACACAACACAAAAAACAACACCTTCCCATCCCTTTGCACAACTCTAGGGTGTCATGTCATTGTTATCCGCCCAGGCCGGATAAAGGAGAAGGAAATAATAAATATATAAACTCTGCCCCTCTTTGTTTGCAAAACAAGTGGGTCCAAGCCCACACATGCAAACAACCAATCCCTTTCCCATCCATTGTGGCCCATCCAGAAATAATAATCATCATCATCATCATCATCATCATCATCATCATCATCATCATCATCATCATCTTTATACCCCGCCCCATCTCCCCACAAGGGACTCGAAGCAGCTTACAGTGATAGAAACACAGTAGGTAAACATAAAACAAAATAAGTAACATCAAATTATTATAGAAAGCAAAGTGAACAGAGATTTTAGGTTGGGGTGCTCTAGGTTAGTGTTCTAGACCAGACGTCTCTAGGTTTGAAGGTTCTAAGCTAGAAGAGCCCTTTCCACAGCTCTACATTTTGGATTGATGCACAAAGAATCTTTTTTTGTTTTCAGTTATAATGATCTAAATGGGGATGTTCTAGGTCATGGGGCTCTAGACCAGAAGGCTCTAGGTTTGAAGGTTCTAAGCTAGAAGAGCCCTTTCCACAGCTCTTCTTTTTGGATTGACGCACAAAGAATCTTTTTTGTTTTAGGTTATAATGATCTAAATTGGGATGTTCTAGGTCATGGGGCTCTAGACCAGAAGGCTCTAGGTTAGAAGGTTTTAAGATAGAAGAGCCCTTTCCACAGCTCTTCTTTTTGGATTGACGCACAAAGAATCTTTTTTGTTTTCGGTTATAATGATCTAAATTGGGATGTTCTAGGTCATGGGGCTCTAGACCAGAAGGCTCTAGGTTAGAAGGTTCTAAGATAGAAGAGCCCTTTCCACAGCTCTTCTTTTTGGATTGACGCACAAAGAATCTTTTTTGTTTTCGGTTATAATGATCTTAATTGGGATGTTCTAGGTCATGGGGCTCTAGACCAGGCTCTAGGTTAGAAGGTTCTAAGCTAGAAGAGACCTTTCCACATCTCTTCTTTTTGGATTGACGCACAAAGAATCTTTTTTTAGGTTATAATGATCTAAATTGGGATGTTCTAGGTCATGGGGCTCTAGACCAGAAGGCTCTAGGTTAGAAGGTTTTAAGATAGAAGAGCCCTTTCCACAGCTCTTCTTTTTGGATTGACGCACAAAGAATCTTTTTTGTTTTCGGTTATAATGATCTAAATTGGGATGTTCTAGGTCATGGGGCTCTAGACCAGAAGGCTCTAGGTTAGAAGGTTCTAAGCTAGAAGAGCCCTTTCCACATCTCTTCTTTTTGGATTGACGCACAAAGAATCTTTTTTTAGGTTATAATGATCTAAATTGGGATGTTCTAGGTCATGGGGCTCTAGACCAGAAGGCTCTAGGTTAGAAGGTTTTAAGATAGAAGAGCCCTTTCCACAGCTCTTCTTTTTGGATTGACGCACAAAGAATCTTTTTTGTTTTCGGTTATAATGATCTAAATTGGGATGTTCTAGGTCATGGGGCTCTAGACCAGAAGGCTCTAGGTTAGAAGGTTCTAAGCTAGAAGAGCCCTTTCCACATCTCTTCTTTTTGGATTGACGCACAAAGAATCTTTTTTTAGGTTATAATGATCTAAATTGGGATGTTCTAGGTCATGGGGCTCTAGACCAGAAGGCTCTAGGTTAGAAGGTTTTAAGATAGAAGAGCCCTTTCCACAGCTCTTCTTTTTGGATTGACGCACAAAGAATACTTTTTTTAGGTTATAATGATCTAAATTGGGATGTTCTAGGTCATGGGGCTCTAGACCAGAAGGCTCTAGGTTAGAAGGTTCTAAGCTAGAAGAGCCCTTTCCACATCTCTTCTTTTTGGATTGACGCACAAAGAATCTTTTTTTAGGTTATAATGATCTAAATTGGGATGTTCTAGGTCATGGGGCTCTAGACCAGAAGGCTCTAGGTTAGAAGGTTTTAAGATAGAAGAGCCCTTTCCACAGCTCTTCTTTTTGGATTGACGCACAAAGAATCTTTTTTGTTTTCGGTTATAATGATCTAAATTGGGATGTTCTAGGTCATGGGGCTCTAGACCAGAAGGCTCTAGGTTAGAAGGTTCTAAGCTAGAAGAGCCCTTTCCACATCTCTTCTTTTTGGATTGACGCACAAAGAATCTTTTTTTAGGTTATAATGATCTAAATTGGGATGTTCTAGGTCATGGGGCTCTAGACCAGAAGGCTCTAGGTTAGAAGGTTCTAAGCTAGAAGAGCCCTTTCCACATCTCTTCTTTTTGGATTGACGCACAAAGAATCTTTTTTTAGGTTATAATGATCTAAATTGGGATGTTCTAGGTCATGGGGCTCTAGACCAGAAGGCTCTAGGTTAGAAGGTTTTAAGATAGAAGAGCCCTTTCCACAGCTCTTCTTTTTGGATTGACGCACAAAGAATCTTTTTTGTTTTCGGTTATAATGATCTAAATTGGGATGTTCTAGGTCATGGGGCTCTAGACCAGAAGTCTCTAGGTTTGAAGGTTCTAAGCTAGAAGAGCCCTTTCCACAGCTCTTCTTTTTGGATTGACGCACAAAGAATCTTTTTTGTTTTAGGTTATAATGATCTAAATGGGGATGTTCTAGGTCATGGGGCTCTAGACCAGAAGGCTCTAGGTTAGAAGGTTCTGCGAAGAGCCCTTTCCTCGGCTTTTCTTTTAGGACCACCACATGGAGAATATTCTCAGTTTGAGGTTAGAATGTTATTGGTTAGGTTCTAGGCCATTGTGGTCTAGGTTGGTGTGTTCTAGATCATGGTCTAGGCAATAAGGTTCTAAGCCAGAAGAGCTCTTCCCCAGCTCTTCTTCTCAGATTTCTGCATGAATAAGTTGATGTTCTTAGAGCATGTTCTGGTCTAGAACATGCTCCAAGTTAGCATGTTCTAGACCAGAATACTCTGGGTTTGAAGGTTCTAAGTGAGAAGAAATGGATCTTCATGGTTTGCATCCCAATTTTCCAGGGTGGTTTGCAAGCCAGATTTCAAAACAAGGGGGAAAGGATTCCAAAGCACACACGTCAAAACATTCCCAAGGTAAAATCAGGGCATAAGCACCAGGAAACACCACAACCCAAGGGTGCTCATTGTGTATATCAGGCCCGGGCCAACTTTGGCCCTCCCTCCAGGTGTTTTGGACTCCAACTCCCACAATTCCTAACAGCCTACCGGCTGTTAGGAATTGTGGGAGTTGGAGTCCAAAACACCTGGAGGGAGGGCCAAAGTTGGCCAGGGCCTGGTGTATATTGTGCCATAATCAAATGGCAACATCAGGGTTTGCTTTCAGGATTATTACTTCTCCTTTCAAATCTTTCCCAATTGTGGATGTTCAGATCTGTGGATACTGAGGGCGGGGTGCCGAATGGGAATGCTAAACAATGCAATTAGAGGACCTGCAGAATTAAGAAGCCATTGCAGTCCCTTCCCAGAAGCGCCTAGAAAAGAATTTTTGCCATTTTAAAAGAAAGGCAGGCAGGAAAGGAAGGAGGAGGGAGCGGCCACCAAGAAGGCTGCAGACCCTCACGGGGGGGGGGGGGGGGGGGGCGGGGGGGGGGGTGGGGGACGGGGGGGGGGGGGGGGGGGGGGGGGGGCAGGAGCAATTTTCCCAGCCCACAAGCTCAGAGACCCCCGTTCTCAGGAAGCTCCAGAAGACCACACAAACATTGAGGTTGGCCTCTGGACCAGGCATTCCCTGCTCCGTCTCCCAGGAAGAAAGGCATTGCATGACATATTTCCTTGCAGTTCATAGAATCCTAGAGTTGGAAGGGACCCCCAAAGGCCATCCAATCCAACCCCCTTCTTTCTGCCATGCAGGAAAAGCACCACCCAAGCTCTCCCAACAGATGGCCATCCAGCCATAGATATGATAAATAGACAAGACTGTGAGATAGATATAGATATATAGATAGATAGATAGAGAATCCTAGAGTTAGAAGGGACCCCCAAAGGCCATCCAGTACAACCCCCTTCTTTCTGCCATGCAGGAAAAGCACCATCCAAGCTCCCCCAACAGATGGCCATACAGGCTAGATATGATAAATAGACAAGACTGTGAGATAGATATAGATAGATAGAGAATCCTAGAGTTAGAAGGGACCCCCAAAGGCCATCCAGTACAACCCCCTTCTTTCTGCCAGGCAGGAAAAGCACCATCCAAGCTCCCCCAACAGATGGCCATCCAGCCACAGATATCATAAACAGACAAGACTGTGAGATAGATATAGATAGATAGATAGATAGATAGATAGAGAATCCTAGAGTTAGAAGGGACCCCCAAAGGCCATCCAATCCAACCCCCTTCTTTCTGCCAGGCAGGGAAAGCACCACCCAAGCTCTCCCAACAGATGGCCATCCAGCCACAGATATCATAAACAGACAAGACTGTGAGATAGATAGATAGATAGATAGATAGATAGATAGATAGATAGAGAATCCTAGAGTTAGAAGGGACCCCCAAAGGCCATCCAGTACAACCCCCTTCTTTCTGCCAGGCAGGAAAAGCACCATCCAAGCTCCCCCAACTGATGGCCATCCTCTCTTGTAGTTTGAAGCCATTGTTCCTTTGCGTCCTAGTCTCCAGGGAAGCAGAAATAAGCTTGCTCCCTCCTCCTCCCTGTGGCTTCCTCTCACATATTTATACATGGCTATCATATCTCCTCTCAGCCTTCTCTTCTTCAGGCTAAACATGCCCAGCTCCTTAAGCCGCTCCTCATAGGGCTTGTTCTCCAGACCCTTGATCTGCTCCCTCCTCCCTGTGGCTTCCTCTCACATATTTATACATGGCTATCATATCTCCTCTCAGCCTTCTCTTCTTCAGGCTAAACATGCCCAGCTCCTTAAGCCGCTCCTCATAGGGCTTGTTCTCCAGACCCTTGATCTGCTCCCTCCTCCCTGTGGCTTCCTCTCACATATTTATACATGGCTATCATATCTCCTCTCAGCCTTCTCTTCTTCAGGCTAAACATGCCCAGCTCCTTAAGCCGCTCCTCATAGGGCTTGTTCTCCAGACCCTTGATCTGCTCCCTCCTCCCTGTGGCTTCCTCTCACATATTTATACATGGCTATCATCATATCTCCTCTCAGCCTTCTCTTCTTCAGGCTAAACATGCCCAGCTCCTTAAGCCGCTCCTCATAGGGCTTGTTCTCCAGACCCTTGATCTGCTCCCTCCTCCCTGTGGCTTCCTCTCACATATTTATACATGGCCCTCATCATATCTCCTCTCAGCCTTCTCTTCTTCAGGCTAAACATGCCCAGCTCCTTAAGCCGCTCCTCATAGGGCTTGTTCTCCAGACCCTTGATCATTTTAGTCACCCTCCTCTGGACACATTCCCACTTGTCAACATCTCTCTTCAATTGTGGTGCCCAATGTTTCCTTTTGTTCGTGTTTCATGATAAGGGAAGAGGTAGACTGGCAGTTGAATGTTTGCCTTTTATGTTTGAAATCCACCCTGAGTTCCTCCAGGGAGATAGGGTGAAATATAAATAAAGTATTATTATTATTATTATTATTATTATTATTATTATTATTATTATTATTATAGTGTGGGATTCAGGGCCTTACTGTGCCTGTTTCAGGTTTAGTCTTTGTAAGGTGCCGTGATTTTAGGGTTATGTTCCATGGAAATCTGCTTCCTTTGTATATTGCCTTTGGTTATTTCCAGATACTTATCAGATGGGGGAGGGCGAGATTTTAAGCTTTGAGGAGGATATTTAGCCTATAAAGCCCTACACGGTTCCGGCCCCACTTACCTCTCCGAACGCATCTCCTCCTTCGAACCGGGAAGAGCGTTAAGATCTTCCGGGGAGGCCCTGCTCTCGGTTCCGCCGGCGTCACAAGTGCGGCTGGCGGGCACGAGAGACAGGGCCTTCTCGGTGGTGGCCCCTCGGCTATGGAATGCGCTACCGGTGGACATCAGGCAGGCCCCTTCGTTACTGGTGTTTCGGAGGAGGGTGAAGACGTGGCTCTACGAGCAGGCTTTTGGCAATTAACTCAATAATGACGGCATCAGACAAGGAATGGAAAAAGGATTTTGAGATCGGAATCTGATTCTAAGTGTGGCGTTGATGATTATGTGTTTGTCTGTATTGTGTGTCTCATACATTGTTTAGTGTTGTTTTTTATTGTAAACCGCATTGAGTCGCCGCCTTAGGCTGATATATGCGGTATACAAATAGAGTAAATAAATAAATAAATAAATATTCCACAACTCCCATTTTAATGAGCCCCCCCCCTGCAAATAACCTGCTTCCTCTTTATCTCACCTGAGTTTTTAATCAGTTTTTCTTTTAATCATTACATGTAGCCTGCCCGTTGTCACTGTGATTGTGTTTACTGTAATTTTATATTGTTATGCATTCATATGTTTTATTATGATGTTGTTTATTGTTTTCGTTTTCGGTTTTATTTTGCTGTAATCTATTGTTTGGGCTTGGCCCCATGTAAGCCGCCCCGAGTTCCCTTCGAGGAGATGGTGGTGGTGTATAAATAAAGATTATTATTATTATTATTATTATTATTCTTTAAAATGCCTTTCCACTGGTGCATCATAACTGAATAAAGCCATAGGCTCAGTGCTGTGGGGCCAAGGGAGTTTGCTGTACTTTGCAGAGGCACCATCCCTCTTTGGCAAAGGAGGACAAAGGTGCGGCCGAACTACAAATCCCAGGACTCTCCTAGCACTCACTGAGCCAGGAATGCTGGGCTGCAATCCTTGGACAGTGCAGATATTTCCAAAGAGAATCAGATTGAGAAGGACAGTCAGAAACATGGCAGGCTGACCGCAGCCCTGTCCCACAGCCCAGGTGCCCCTGAGCCAGGCATGTAGCCGGGGGGGGGGGGGGCTTGAGGGGCTTCATTCCCCCCCCCTGAAATTCTCAAGGCCTTACTGATACATTATTTAAACTTATGTTTATTCATATCATGATCTGATCCCCATGCTCAATCTATCCCATATGCACGATGGGGGTATTATTGGGGTAACGATACAAAAGGTTTGCTAGGCTAGATCCCCCCAAATCAAACTCAGCCCCTCCCAAATAGAAATCCTGGCTACGGGCCTGCCCTGAGCAGTGGGTTCTTGGCCTGGAAGGTGGTAAGGGTGGGACTGGATAGTCTTTGGGGCTCCTCTCCAGCACTAGGGTTCCTGGACAACTTTCCTGTCCCTTTTCCTCACCCTGGGACTCCAGAGAAACTATTATTATTATTGCTATTACTATTGATAATAGTAGAAGGCATGAAGGGCTAGAAGGCATGATCATCAAGTTTGCAGACGACACCAAATTGGGAGGGATAGCCAATACTCCAGAGGACAGGAGCAGAATTCAAAATGATCTTGACAGATTAGAGATGGGCCAAAACTAACAAAATGAAGTTCAACAGTGACAAATGCAAGATACTCCACTTTGGCAGAAAAAATGAAATGCAAAGATACAGAATGGGGGACAATGCCTGGCTCGAGAGCAGTACGTGTGAAAAGATCTTGGAGTCCTCGTGGACAACAAGTTAAACATGAGCCAACAATGTGATGTGGCGGCAAAAAAAGCCAATGGGATTTTGGCCTGCATCAATAGGAGCCTAGTGTCTAGATCTAGGGAAGTCCTGCTCCCCATGCTCTATTCTGCTTTGGTTAGACCACACCTGGAATATTGTGTCCAATTCTGGGCACCACAATTCAAGAGAGATATTGACAAGCTGGAATGTGTCCAGAGGGAGGGCGACTAAAATGATCAAGGGTCTGGAGAACAAGCCCTATGAGGAGCGGCTTAAGGAGCTGGGCATGTTTAGCCTGAAGAAGAGAAGGCTGAGAGGAGATATGTAAATATGTGAAAGGAAGCAACAGAGAGGAAGGAGCAAGCTTGTTTTCTGCTTCCTTGGAGACTAGGACTCGGAACAATGGCTTCAAACTACAAGAGAGGAGATTCCATCTGAACATGAGGAAGAACTTCCTGACTGTGAGAGCCGTTCAGCAGTGGAACTCTCTGCCCCGGAGTGTGGTGGAGGCTCCTTCTTTGGAAGCTTTTAAACAGAGGCTGGATGGCCATCTGTCAGGGGTGATTTAATTGCAATATTCCTGCTTCTTGGCAGAAGGGGTTGGACTGGATGGCCCAGGAGGTCTCTTCCAACTCTTTGATTCTATGATTCTATGATGCCCTGAATGAGAGAGGTTCAGCAGTGGAACTCTCTGCCCCGGAGTGTGGTGGAGGCTCCTTCTTTGGAAGCTTTTAAACGGAGGCTGGATGGCCATCTGTCAGGGGTGCTTTGAATGCAATATTCCTGCTTCTTGGCAGAATGGGGTTGGACTGGAGGATGGCCCAGGAGGTGTCTCTTCCAACTCTAGGATTCTAGGATTGATTTTCCATTGCATTATTTCATTTGGTTTTATTTTGCTTTGTTTTACTGTATTCCTAAGTTGTTTTGGGTTTTATTTTGTATTTTGCTGTAATGTATTTTTGGGCTCGGCCTCATGTAAGCCGCCCCGAGTCCCCTTCGGGGAGATGGTGGCGGGGTATAAATAAAGATTATTATTAGTATTATTATTATTATTATTATTATTATTATTGTCGAACGCTTTCATGGCTGGAATCACTAGGTTCTTGTGGGTTTTTTTGGGGTATATGGCCATGTTCTAGAGGCATTTTCAGATGCAGGCGAAACGTCAGGAGAAAATGCCTCTTTTTCTTTCTTTCTTTCTTTTTTTTTTTACGTCAGGAGAAAATGCCTCTAGAACATGGCCATATACCCCAAAAAAACCCACAAGAACCTATTATTATTATTATTATTTATTTTCTCCTGATGTCTCACCTCATGCCCCTTCCTTTCCCCCCTCAGCTACTTAAGTGGAAAAGCAAAGGGAAAATGGAAAGGAAAGGGCTTGAGGCGAAACGTCAGGAGAAAATGCTGCTGGAACACAATGGCCATCCATCCCAGAAGCCACACAACACCCCAAATAATTCCCTGTGTTCCCCTCCTGAGCATAAAGTGCAAACCAGAGGCAGGTATAAGGAGGCCCTGCCCTGTTCTTGAGGGGCTTCCAATAACATTCCAGGATTATTATTATTATTATTATTATTATTATTATGGCCCTGGTGTAGTAGCATTTTCCCCTGACGTTTCACCTCAGGCCCCTTCCTTTCCCCCCCTCAGCTGCTTAAATGGAAAAATAAAGGGAAAAAGAAGGGGTCTGAGGCAAAACGTCAAGAGAAAATGCTACTACAACATGGCCATCCCGCCCCGAAACCACACAACACCCACAGAGAAGCCATTGAAATCCACAAGCCTGTGGACAATTTCAACAGAAAGGAAGAGACCATGAAAATGAACAAAATCTGGCTACCAGTATTAAAAAACTAAAGTAGTATACAGTTTCTCACCTCAGTGCACTAACAATAATAATACTGTATGGTCGAAGGCTTTCATGGCTGGAATCACTCAGGCAGGCCTTCAAATTCTAATGAAGGTGGTCAGTTGAAACATTCACACCTAGCTCTAGTACAGAAGAGCTCTTTGCCCCACCCCAGCTATTCCACAGATATATAAACCCAATTTGTCTATCCAACAGACCTCACAACCTCTGAGGATGCTTGCCATAGATGCAGGCGAAACGTCAGGAGAAATGCCTCTAGAACATGGCTCTATAGCCCGAAAAAACCCACAAGAACCTAGTAATTCCCTGCTTTCCCCTCCTGAGCTCAAAGCAGGTACAAGGAGGCCCATCATCATCATCATCATCATCATCATTATCATCATCCCTGGCAGCAGGGGGGGGGGGTTCTGGAACACAGAAATAGGGAGGGGGGATTCTGGGAGACGGAAATTGGGGGTGGGGGTCCCAGAGAGCATCCCCTCCCCATGACATCTCCTTGGATTCAGAGGCCCTTTGCAACCTCTCCTCCAGGCCTTGGGGAAGCGGGGGGGGGGGGGTCTGGAACACAGAAATAGGGAGGGGGGATTCTGGGAGAGAAATTGGGGGTGGGGGTCCCAGAGAGCATCCCCTCCCCATGACATCTCCTTGGATTCAGAGGCCCTTTGCAACCTCTCCTCCAGGCCTTGGGGAAGCGGGGGGGGGGGGGTCGGGAACACAGAAATAGGGAGGGGGGATTCTGGGAGACGGAAATTGGGGGGGGGTCCCAGAGAGCATCCCCTCCCCATGACATCTCCTTGGATTCAGAGGCCCTTTGCAACCTCTCCTCCAGGCCTTGGGGAAGCGGGGGGGGGGGGGTTCTGGAACACAGAAATAGGGAGGGGGGATTCTGGGAGACGGAAATTGGGGGTGGGGGTCCCAGAGAGCATCCCCTCCCCATGACATCTCCTTGGATTCAGAGGCCCTTTGCAACCTCTCCTCCAGGCCTTGGGGAAGCGGGGGGGGGGGGGTTCTGGAACACAGAAATAGGGAGGGGGGATTCTGGGAGACGGAAATTGGGGGTGGGGGTCCCAGAGAGCATCCCCTCCCCATGACATCTCCTTGGATTCAGAGGCCCTTTGCAACCTCTCCTCCAGGCCTTGGGGAAGCGGGGGGGGGGGGGTCTGGAACACAGAAATAGGGAGGGGGGATTCTGGGAGACGGAAATTGGGGGGGGGGGTCCCAGAGAGCATCCCCTCCCCATGACATCTCCTTGGATTCAGAGGCCCTTTGCAACCTCTCCTCCAGGCCTTGGGGAAGCGGGGGGGGGGGGTTCTGGAACACAGAAATAGGGAGGGGGGATTCTGGGAGACGGAAATTGGGGGGGGGGGTCCCAGAGAGCATCCCCTCCCCATGACATCTCCTTGGATTCAGAGGCCCTTTGCAACCTCTCCTCCAGGCCTTGGGGAAGCGGGGGGGGGGTTCTGGAACACAGAAATAGGGAGGGGGGATTCTGGGAGACGGAAATTGGGGGTGGGGGTCCCAGAGAGCATCCCCTCCCCATGACATCTCCTTGGATTCAGAGGCCCTTTGCAACCTCTCCTCCAGGCCTTGGGGAAGCGGGGGGGGGGGGGGGTCTGGAACACAGAAATAGGGAGGGGGGATTCTGGGAGACGGAAATTGGGGGTGGGGGGGGTCCCAGAGAGCATCCCCTCCCCATGACATCTCCTTGGATTCAGAGGCCCTTTGCAACCTCTCCTCCAGGCCTTGGGGAAGCGGGGGGGGTTCTGGAACACAGAAATAGGGAGGGGGGATTCTGGGAGACGGAAATTGGGGGGGGGTCCCAGAGAGCATCCCCTCCCCATGACATCTCCTTGGATTCAGAGGCCCTTTGCAACCTCTCCTCCAGGCCTTGGGGAAGCGGGGGGGGGGGGGGGGGGGGCTCTGGGAGAAGAAATTGGGGGTGGGGGTCCCAGAGAGCATCCCCTCCCCATGACATCTCCTTGGATTCAGAGGCCCTTTGCAACCTCTCCTCCAGGCCTTGGGAAGCGGGGGGGGGTGGGGGTTCTGGAACACAGAATGGGAGGGGGGATTCTGGGAGACAGAAATTGGGGGGGGGGGGCCCTGACAGCACCCCCTCCTCATGACATCTCCCCTCCTTCTGACTCATTCGCCCCCGGCTTTGAAGGAAGACCCTCCCTCCCCCCCCGACTTATGCCGCATCCCCGCAAAGAGAGAGATAGAGAGAGAGAGAGGGAGAGAGAAATAAATACTGGGGAGGGGTCTACAGAGCTCCAGGGAAACCCTTTCGGAGGCAGAAGGGGGGGGGAGAGAGAGAGAGAGAGAGAAAGGATGCCCTATGCCCCCCCCCCCCGCCATTCCCCGAATGTGCCAGAAACAGAAGAGATGGAAGAGGAAGGATCAGGTGAAAAGGGAGGGAGGGGCTCCCTTTAAGCCCCCCCCCCTTCTGCCCCATTCTTTGACAGCTGAACCCCCCACTCTCCCTTTCCCTGGGCTGTCAATCAAACCCTCCAAAAACGGGAGGCACCTGGGGAGGGGGCTTCCTTATCATCATCATTAGGATGACTATGATTAGTCTGACTGTGAGGATGATGCTTCTGCCTTTGCTCCCCCCCCCCGAAAAAAAAAAAGATGCCTGGAAAGAGAGAGAGAGAGAGAGAGAGAGAGGGAGGGAGTCACCCTCACTCCCCCCCCCGCCTCCTTTCCCTGGGCTGTCAATCAAACCCTCCAAAAACGGGAGGCACCTGGGGAGGGGGCTTCCCTATCATCATCATGATTAGTCTGATTATGCGGATGAGGATGCTGCTTCTGCCTTTGCTCCCCCCCCCAAAAAAAAAGATGAGAGAGAGGGAGAGCCACCCTCACTCCCCCCCCCCGCCTTTGTCTCGCCATACATGAAAAGGAAAGGAGAATGAAGCCCCCTCCCCAATTATAAGGCACAAAAGCCCCTCCCTTCTCCTCCCCGCCCTGCAGCAAACAATGTGTCCGTCCTTCCTTCCCCCCCAAATAAAGGGCGAGGGAGGGGCTCAGGTGTGTGTGTCCCCCCAACCCAAATGGAGAAGGGTCTCTCACCTGTCTGCGGGGGCTGCCCGAGCGGGGGGGGGGGTGTTTGTCCGAGGCGGGCGGGGCGCTGGCCAAGCAATGCGGAGGAGCGGGCGCGCCACCTCCTCCTCCTCCGAGAACGCCAATGCCGCCCTCCCCCCCTCGCCCCCCCCCCCAACACACACACACAGCTGGCCCTGACGTCACGCAGGCCCCGCCCCTAGTGGGAGGGGCTCCGGAGGGACACGAGTGGGGGGGAGGTGCAGGCAGGGAGAGAGAGATGGAAGGACAACAAGGGGACCCTCCCCCATCTGGCAAGGCATTGTCTCTCAGGGGTCCTCAAACTATGACCTTGTGGCCCTCCAAGGTCATTTCCCCGGCCCTCGCTCTGGGTCAAGCTAAGCCTGAAACGACTTGGAAGCACACACAACAACAACAACAACAACAACAACAATCCTGCCTCATTAGCCAAAAGTAGGCCCACACTTCCCACTGAAATACTAATAAGTTTATATTTGCTAAAAATGTTCTTCATTTTAATTAACGCATTGTTGTGAAGTGGGTTGTTGTAGGTTTTTCCGGGCTCTATGGCCATGCTCTAGAGGCATTTTCTCCTGACGTTTCGCCTGCACCTATGGCAAGCATCCTCAGAGGTATAGAATCATAGAATCATAGAATCCAAGAGTTGGAGGAGACCTCCTGGGCCCTCATCCATCCAACCCCATTCTGCCAAGAAGCAGGAATATTGCATTCAAAGCACCCCTGGCAGATGGCCATCCAGCCTCTGTTTCAAAGCTTCCAAAGAAGGAGCCTCCACCACACTCCCTCCGGGCAGAGAGTTCCACTGCTGAAACTCAGAATCCTAGAATCCAAGAGTTGGAAGAGACCTCCTGGGCCATCATCCAGTCCAACCCCATTCTGCCAAGAAGCAGGAATATTGCATTCAAAGCACCCCTGGCAGATGGCCATCCAGCCTCTGTTTCAAAGCTTCCAAAGAAGGAGCCTCCACCACACTCTGGGGCAGAGAGTTCCACTGCTGAACGGCTCTCACAGTCAGGAAGTTCTTCCTCATGTTCAGGTGGAATCTCCTCTTTGCATTTCGTTTTTTCTGCCAAAGTGGAGTATCTTGCATTTGTCACTGTTGAACTTCATTTTGTGAGTTTTGGCCCATCATCTCTCTAATCTGTCAAGATCCCTTTGAATCCTGCTCCTGTCCTCTGGAGTCTTGGCTCTCCCTCCCAATTTGGTGTCGTCTGCAAACTTGATGATCCTGCCTTCTAGCCCTTCATCTAAGTCATGAATGAAGATGTTGAACAGGTAGTGAGGTCTCTTGGAAGTAGGAAAATGGGTTTATATATCTGTGGAAAGATGTCTAGGGTGGGGCAAAGGTTTTTTTAGAGTTTTTTTTTAAATACTGGCTACCAGTATTAAAAAACTCTAAAATTGCAACAGCAAAACAACAGAGAGGAAACAAACAAGGACATCGAATCACCTCTCAACAAAAGTTTGCTCCAGGCACTGTCAGGCCATTCTATGCTAATCAAGGTGGTCAGTTGAAACATTCACCCCTAGCTCCAGCAGACAATAGTCCTTTGTCCCACCCTGGTCATTCCACAGATATATAAACCCTTTTGCCTAGTTCCAACAGACCTCACTACCTCTGAGGATGCTTGCCATAGATGCAGGCGAAACGTCAGGAGAGAATGCCTCTAGACCATGGCCATAGAGCCCAAAAAAGCCTACAACAACCCAGACTTGGAAGCACACAACAACAACAATCCTACCTCATCAGCCGAGAGCAGGCCCACACTTCCCATTGAAATACGAATAAGTTTATATTTGTTCAAATTGTTCTTCCTTTTAATTATTGTCTTGTTGTGAAGTGTTTGTTTTGTTTTCTTTGCAGTGTGCCTAGGAATTCATCCATGCTCTTTTGCAAATTATAATCCAGCCCTCTGACACTTTGAGGGACTGTGAGCTGGCCCTCTGTTTAGAACAGTCAGTGGTTCTCCACCTTCCTAATGCCACGAGCCCTTAATACGCTTCCTCATGTGGTGGTTCCGTTGCTACTTCATCACTGTCATTTTGCTGCTGTTATGAATAGTAATATAAATATCTGATATGCAGGATGGATTTTCATACACTGGACCAAATCTGGCACAAAGGCCCAATACACCCACATTTGAATACTGGTGGGATTGGGGGCGGGTATTGATTTTGTCCTGTGGGAGTTGTAGTTGCTGGGATTTATAGTTCACCTACAATCAAAAAGCATTCTGAACTCCACAATGGAATTGAATCAAGCTTGGCACACAGAACTCCCATGACCAACAGAAAATACTGGGTTTGGTGGGCATGGACCTTGAGTTTTGGGAGTTGTAGTTCACCTACATCCAGAGAGCACTGTGGACTCAAACAATGATGATCTGGACCAACTTGGCACAAATACTCAATATGCCCAATGTAACTGACCAGGTGCCCCATCCCGCAGACCACAAATTTTGAATGCGTCTACCTGAGGGTGGGTGACCGGGACAGAATAGGGATTCTGCTAGTGTACCGTCCACCTCGCTGCACTACAGTCTCCCTACCTGAGCTAGCGGGGGTGGTCTCGAGCCTGGTGTTGGAGTCTCAACAGCTTCTTGTGCTGGGAGACTTCAACATCCATGCCGAGGTGACCCTCACAGGTGCGGCTCAGGACTTCATGTCTGCCATGGCAACCATGGGGCTGTCCCAACAAATATCTGGCCCCACCCACTGTGCTGGACACACATTGGACTTGGTTTTCTGTCAGGGATGGGAACAGGGTGGCGGTGTGGAGGAGTTGTCCATCTCTCCGTTGCCATGGACCGACCACTTCCTGGTCAGATTTAGGCTCACTGCGTCCCCCAACCTCTGCAAAGGTGGAGGACCCATTAAGTTGGTCCGCCCCAGGAGGCTTATGGATCCGAATGGATTCCTGACGGCTCTTGGGGATTTTCCCGCCACCTCGGTAGGTGACCCTGTCGAGGCCTTGGTCGCTCTCTGGAATGGAGAGATGGCCAGGGCAATTGACACGATCGCTCCGGAACGTCCCCTCTCAAGTAGCCGAGCTAAACCAGCTCCTTGGTTTACTGAGGAGCTGGCAGTGATGAAGCGAAGGAAGAGGGAACTAGAGAGCGTGTGGCGTTCGGATCCGTGAGCCAAATCGAACACGGTTTGTGTCCTTTTTAAGGGCATATGCCGCGGCAATAAAGGCCGTGAAGAAAGTTTTCTTTGTGGCCACTATTGCGTCTGCAAAGAACCGTCCGGTTGAGTTGTTCCGAATTGTCAGAGGCCTTTTGAATCCCACCACCCAAGGTGGGAACCCTGACAATTCGGCCTCTCGCTGTGAAACTTTTACTCAGTTCTTTGCAGACAAAGTCGCCTTGATCCGTTCTGGGCTGGACGCCGCGTTAAATGCAGTCTCAGAGGATGTAACTGGAGCACCTGCTTGTCCTATTTTGATGGATTCTTTTCAGTTTGTGAAACCCGAGGATGTGGACAAGATACTTGGAGGAATGAGGCCCACCACGTCCATCCTAGACCCCTGCCCATCCTGGCTTCTGAAGGAGGCCAGAGGGGGATTGGCTGAGTGGGTAACGGTGGTGGTTAATGCCTCCCTTAGGGAAGGCAAGATTCCAGCGTGCTTAAAACAAGCAGTTATAAAACCGCTGTTGAAGAAACCATCACTGGACCCCACTAAATTTGACAACTTTCGGCCTGTTTCCAATCTCCCCTTTTTGGGCAAAGTCATGGAAAGCGTGGTGGCCTCACAACTCCAGGTATTCTTGAGAGACACGGATATTCTGGATCCGGCACAGTCTGGTTTCAGACCGGGACATGGTACCGAGACGGTCTTGGTCGCCTTAGTGGATGATCTGCGCCGGGAGCTAGACAGGGGGAGTGTGTCCCTGTTGGTGCTCCTGGACCTCTCAGCGGCCTTCGATACTGTCGACCACAGTATCCTTCTGGGGCGCCTTGCGGAGATGGGCCTTGGGGGCACTGCTCTGCAGTGGCTCCACTCATTCCTGGAGGGACGCACCCAGAAGGTGTTATTGGGGGACTCCTGTTCTGCCCCACAACCTTTGACTTGTGGGGTTCCACAGGGTTCCATACTGTCCCCCATGCTGTTTAATATCTACATGAAGCCGCTGGGTAAGATCATCCGGAGTTTCGGGGTGCGGTGTCATCTGTACGCAGATGATGTCCAACTCTGTCACTCCTTCCCACCTGCTACTAAGGAGGCTGTCGAGGTCCTGAACCGGTGCCTGGCCGCTGTGACAGTCTGGATGAGGGCGAACAAACTGAAACTAAATCCAGACAAGACAGAGGTACTCCTGGTCAGTCGCAAGGCCGAACGGGATATAGGGTTACAGCCTGTGCTGGATGGGGTCGCACTCCCCTTGAAGGCGCAGGTTCGCAGCTTGGGTGTGACCCTGGATTCATCGTTGAGCCTGGATCCCCAGGTTTCAGCGGTGACCAGGGGAGCATTTGCACAGCTCCGGCTCGTGCGCCAGCTGCGCCCGTATCTCGGGAAGTCTGACTTGGCCACGGTGGTACACGCTCTGGTCACATCCCGGCTTGACTACTGCAACGCTCTCTACGTGGGGCTGCCCTTGAAGACGGCCCGGAAGCTTCAGCTGGTTCAGCGCGCGGCAGCTTACTAACTGGAGCGGGATACAGGGAGCACACAACGCCCTTGTTGTCCCAGCTCCACTGGCTGCCGATTTGCTACCGGGCCCAATTTAAGGTGCTGGTGTTGGCCTACAAAGCCCTAAACGGCTCCGGCCCAAAATACCTTTCAGACCGCATCTTGGCCTATGAGCCCACGAGGACCTTGAGATCGTCTGGGGAGGCCCTTCTCTCGATCCCGCCTGCCTCACAGGCACGCCTGGCGGGGACGAGAGAGAGGGCCTTCTCAGTGGTGGCCCCCCGGCTGTGGAACACTCTCCCTACAGACATCAGGCAGGCGCCCTCTCTTTTGTCCTTCCGAAAAAGCCTTAAGACGTGGCTGTTCGAGAGGGCATTTAATTAAGTGCTATAGTAATGTGGTAAAGACGACTGGAATGGTACAAGGAATACGAGATTGGTCACGATTCTATTACGAGACGAAGAGGATTAGTTAGTGTAATTTTAACTGTTGTATTGTTGTATGGTTAATATGCTGTTGTACTTGTCTTTGTGTGAATTGCCTTTTGTACTGTACACCGCCGTGAGTCGCCCGAGTGGGCTGAGAATGGCGGTTAATAAATGCTCCAAATAAAATAAATAAATAATAAAATAAAGGGTTTGGTGGGCACAGACCTTGAGTTTTGGAGTTGTAGTTCACCTACATCCAGAGAGCACTGTGGGCTCAAACAATGATGGATCTGGACCAAACTTGGCACGAATACTCAATATGCCCAAATGTGAACACTGGTGGAGTTTGGGGAAAATAGACATTGACATTTGGGAGTTGTAGTTGCTGGGATTTATAGTTCACCTATATCAAGAGAACACTGTGGACTCAAACAATGATGGATCTGGACCAAAGTTGGCACAAATTCTCAATATGCCCAAATGTAAACACTAGTGGAGGTTGGGGAAAATAGACCTTGACATTTGGGAGTTGTAGTTGCTGGGATTTATAGTTACCTACAATCCAAGAGCATTCCTAACTCCCCCAACGATGGAATTGGGCCAAACTTCCCACACAGAACCCCCATGACCAATAGAAAATACTGTGTTTTCTGATGGTCTTTGGTGACCCCTCTGACACCCCTTCGACCCCCAGGTTGAGAAACACTGGTTTACAAAGTTTGAGGACCTCGGTCTATGGCCTCCTCCTCCTCCTCCTCCTCCTCCTCCTCCTCCTCCCACCACCATTCCAGATGCCAGGGAAGAGCGAGCTCTTATTGATTGACTAGCCTTCCCCTGCCACGCATTGCTGTGACCAACCTTCCCTCCCTCTTTCTCTCCTTTCTTTCTTTCCCTCCTTCTTCCTTCTCTTCTTCTTCCCTTCCTCCCCCCCCCCCCCCCCGCAAAACTTTTCTTTCCCTTCCTCTTTCTTCCCTTTCTTCCTTCTCTACCTGTTCTTGGTGTCCGGATGCCCAAAGATCACCATCTCCCAAAGCAGTTGCTCTACTCCAAACTCAAGAATGGAAAACGGAATGTTGGTGGACAGGAAAAGAGATTTAAAGATGGGCTCAAAGCCAACCTTAAAAACTCTGGCATAGACACTGAGAACTGGGAAGCCCTGCCCTTGAGCGCTCCAGCTGGAGGTCAGCTGTGACCAGCAGTGCTGCAGAATTTGAAAAAGCTTAGCTTCTCCTTATTATCAAGCGTTGTCCAGTTCCATCGTCAAGTCATTCATTTTCCTATGTCATCCATGTTTTTCTGCCTTGCATTCGTCCCCTCAACCTAACATTGTAACCAATCCCCCAATTAGGTATCAATTAACTGTAACCTTTTAACTCTCCATAGTGATACATTGTGTCTGTTCACTGGCTCGGACTTTCTCAAGTGTGAACCTTTCCTTTCCCGAGCCACGCCCAGCTACGGGCTCGCCCGGGATGCTTTCTTGGTGTCCCGGGGAAGCCAAAGCTGCGCTCCTTTGAACCGTGGATACCGAAACCCTTTGGGTCCCCATATCCACGAGTCAATGGATCGCTTCGAAAATGGTGTCATTCTTCTTCTTATCGCGGTATGATATCCTTTCCAGCTGGATCGCAGTAAACAACTCAGTGGCTTTTCTTCAACTTGGTGAGACCTTTTATTGGGAAAAATCAGGGGGAAATCTTGGGCGCTTCTTTCTTTCTTGCCAGAGTAATGAACTGCACCCATACTGGTAGTTTTTGGTGGTTACTGCGCAGGGTGACCAGCTGCGCCCGTACCTTGGGAAGTCGGATCTGGCCACGGGGGTCCACACTCTTGTGACATTTATTATTTATTTATTTGCTTCATTTTTATACCGCATTTATCAGCCCGTTCGGCGACTCAATGCGGTTTACAATACAATTCATATAACAAACAATAATTAAGACACATCGTACACGGACAAACAAAACACATAATCATCAACGCCTCAGTGAAATCAGATCCCGTTCTCATAATCCTTCTGCCGTTTCCTTGTTCAATTATACCGTCGTCATGAGTTCAATTGCATTGTTAGCCGAACGCCTGTTCATAGAGCCACGTCTTGACCCTCCTCCGAAACGCCAGCAACGAAGGGGCCTGCCTGATGTCCGCGGGTAGGGCATTCCATAGCCGAGGGGCCACCACCGAGAAGGCCCTGTCTCTCGTCCCCGCCAACCGCGCTTGTGACGCTGGCGGGACCGAGAGCAGGGCCTCCCCGGACGATCTTAACGTCCTCGCCGGTTCATAGGTGGAGATGCGTTCGGAGAGGTAAGTGGGGCCGGAACCGTGTAGGATACGGAATACACTCTACGTGGGGTTGCCTTTGAAGACTGTTCGGAAACTTCAATTAGTCCAGTGGGAGGCAGCCAGATTGCTCACCGGAGCGTCATACAGGGAGCACACCACCCCCCTGTTGTGTCAGCTCCACTGGCTACCGATCCAGTTCCGAGCACAATTCAAAGTGCTGGTTTTGACCTACAAAACCCTATACGGCTCCAGCCCAGCGTACCTGTCCGAACGGATCTCCTTCGGAGGCTGAAAATCTAAGACGGCCCATTCAATTTAGAGAATGGGAACAAATGTGGAATAAAAAGTTGAAATATACTTATGCCATGGATTTGAAGGAAAATTGGTACAAAATGTTTTATAGATGGTATCTGACTCCGAATAAACTAAGCCATATGTACCCAAATGTCTCAGATAAGTGTTGGAAATGTGGAGAACAAACGGGCACATTCTTCCACATGTGGTGGACGTGCAAAGAAATAACTAAGTTCTGGGCATCTATACATGAAGAAATACAAAAGATACTGAAGACATTTTTGATGAGAAGAAATACCGGGAAACCGCTAAAGAGAACAGACTGGACTTCTTTTTATGATTATGAAAAGAAATTTAGAAAAATATTTACGTATTTTACTACTGCGGCAAGAATTATTTTTGCCAAATTTTGGAAAAATGAACAGATACCTACGGTTGAAGATTGGCTGGAGAAAGTCAAAGAAATTAGAGACATGGACGAATTGACATTTTTAATGAAAAGAAATTCCGGGAAACCGCTAAAGAGAACAGACTGGACTTCTTTTTATGATTATGAAAAGAAATTTAGAAAAATATTAGAGGATAAGAATAGACAAGAGTAGAAGAAGTTGATGGAAAAGATCCTGATGTTGGAGTGGAAGTCATTTTAGAATAGTTTAGGTTAGTTTAGTCTCTTTTTTGTTGCTTTTTTTTGGTCCTTTTTTCTTTTTTCCTACTTTTCTATTTTCTTCTTATTGTTCCCCCTCTTTCGTTGTCCTGTTTTATAAAATATTTAATAAAAATCATTTAAAAAAAAAAAAGATCTGCGGGGGAGGCCCTGCTCTCAGCCCCACCTTTATCAATAGGAGCATAGTGTCTAGATCTAAGGAAGTCATGCTCCCCATGCTCTATTCTGCTTTGGTTAGACCACACCTGGAATATTGTGTCCAATTCTGGGCACCACAATTCAAGAGAGATATTGACTCTAAGCTGGAATGTGTCCAGAGGAGGGCGACTCAAATGATCAAGGGTCTGGAGAACAAGCCCTATGAGGAGCGGCTTAAGGAGCTGGGCATGTTTAGCCTGAAGAAGAGAAGGCTGAGAGGAGATATGATAGCCATGTATAAATATGTGAGAGGAAGCCACAGGGAGGAGGGAGCAAGCTTGTTTTCTGCTTCCTTGGACACTAGGACGCGGAACAATGGCTTCAAACTACAAGAGAGGAGATTCCATCTGAACATGAGGAAGAACTTCCTGACTGTGAGAGCCGTTCAGCAGTGGAACTCTCTGCCCCGGAGTGTGGTGGAGGCTCCTTCTTTGGAAGCTTTTAATCAGAGGCTGGACGGCCCTGGTCTCGGCCCCACCTTTATCACAAGCGAGACTGGTGGGGACGAGGGACAGGGCCTTCTCGGTGGTGGCCCCTCGCCTGTGGAATGCACATAATTTTTATTTATTTATTTATTTACTCCATTTGTATACCGCATTTATCAGCCTAGGACAGCGACTCAATGCGGTTTACAGTAAAATGTGCAACACTGACAATATATAAAACAGACATACACAGACAACACACATATAGTCATCAACGCCTCAAATAGAATCAGATCCCGTTCTCACAGTCGTTTTACCGTTCCTTGTTCAGTATGCCGTCTTCCTGAGTTAGTTGTAATTGCATAATTATCTGAATGCCTGTTCATAGAGCCACGTCTTAACCCTCCTCCGAAACGCCAGCAACGAAGGGGCCTGCCTGATGTCCGCTGGTAGGGCATTCCATAGCCGAGGGGCCACCACCGAGAAGGCCCTGTCTCTCGTCCCCGCCAGCCGCACTTGTGATGCTGACGGGACCGAGAGCAGGGCCTCCCCGGACGATCTTAACGTCCTCACCGGTTCAGATTAGGACATCAACATCCCTCCTTGCTTTCAGAAGGAAGCTAAAAACCTGGATGTGGGACCAGGCCTTCGGGTAAGCTGGCAGATGGACAAAGACAACCAATGACGACCAGAGTAGGAAAGGATAATGACGATGCTAGATGGATTACGGACTATGAATTGGCGAACATTGACCACAAGATGATTTTATTGCTGCTAGTATACTGTTTGATTGTTTTAATTAGTTATAACTGTTGACATTATATGGTAAATTTGTGTATTGTATATTGTACTGTATTTTGTGAATTGTTAGGCATCGAATTGTGCCTTTTGTAAGCCGCCCTGAGTCCCCCCTAGGGGGTTGAGAAGGGCGGGGTAGAAGCACCACGAAATAAATAAATAAATAAATAAACACTTTGATGAGTCTGATTGGTCTCTGCCTCCTGGCAAAGACCCCTAAATTCTTGCTTGATATCAGAAACCTGGTCCGTTCCCATGGCGGATGCACACACACACACACACACACACACACACACACAGGAAAGCTGCCTTGAGTCCCACATTCAAATCCCACCAAAGAAGCCCAAGCGACCATCCTAATGAAGGCTGCAGTGTTGCTGATGCAGGAGGTGCGCAAGCATGGCTCTCTCTCTCTCTCTCTCTCTCTCTCTCTCTCTGTCTCTCTCTCTTTCTCTCTCTCCCTGTGGCCGAAGCCTGCTTGTGCCAGCCGCCCTCCCCCTCCCTTCCGTTTGGACACTGAGACCTTTCATCCCTTGCCAGTTCCCGGGGTCTCTTTCTGCTCCAGAGGACAACCACTCTCTGCATCCCAAACAGAGCCTCCACTGACCTCCAGGGAAAGAGGGAAGGGGAGAAAGAAAGAAAGAAAGAGAAGGAGAGAGGGAAAGGAGGGCCTTCTTGGCCCAAGGCACCACCAGCAAAGCCAGCCAGACCCTTGCCTGGCAGCGGTCAGCATCCCGTTATTGGCCACACAGGCCTATGGTGCGTTACCCATGCGGGGCATTGCACAATGGTCGTGCCCATCTGGCAGGGACAGAAGTGGACACTTGTTCCCCAGGTGTGCTGTGGGTGGCCACATCAGAACGGTTCTGGCCCAGATTACCTGTCCGAACGTATCTCCTGCTATGAGCCATCACGAAGCTTAAGATCATCAGGAGAGGCCCTGCTCTCGATCCCACCACTCATAGAATCAGAGTTGGAAGAGACCTCATGGGCCATCCAGTCCAACCCCTTTCTGCCAAGAAGCAGGAATATTGCATTCAAAGCACCCCTGACAGATGGCCATCCAGCCTCTGTTTCAAAGCTTCCCAAGAAGGAGCCTCCACCACACTCCCTCCGGGGCAGAGAGTTCCACTGCTGAACGGCTCTCACAGTCAGGAAGTTCTTCCTCATGCTCAGATGGAATCTCCTATCAAAGAGTTGGAAGAGACCTCCTGGGCCATCATCCAGTCCAACCCCTTTCTGCCAAGAAGCAGGAATATTGCATTCAAAGCACCCCTGACAGATGGCCACCCAGCCTCTGTTTAAAAGCCTCCAAAGAAGGAGCCTCCACCACACTCCCTCCGGGGCAGAGAGTTCCACTGCTGAACGGCTCTCACAGTCAGGAAGTTCTTTATTTATTTATTTATTTATTATTTGCTTTAATATTCCGCCCTTCTCACCCGCAGGGGACTCAGGGCGGATTACAGTGTACACATATATGGCAAACATTCAATGCCAATTTTTGACATACAACATATACAGACATACACAGAGGCTATTTAACTTTTTCTGGCCGCCGGGGGAGCTGTCGCTTTCTCGTCCATCTGCGATGCTGATGAAGCACTTCCGCATTCCCCGCATGCTTCCCTGCTGGAATGCTTTGCTGGAGTCTTCTTTATGGCCTCATAAATCAGTTAATTTAGCCTCCCCACACTTTAAGCTGGTACCTAATTTTCCTACTTGACAGATGCAACTGTCTTTCGGGTTGCAAAGGTCGACAACAGGCTACACACAATTGGTTGGAAACCCACTCCAACCCGGGCTGGCTTCGAACTCATGACCTTTTGGTCAGAGTGATCTTAATGCAGCTGACACTCAGCCAGCTGTGCCACAATGGTGATGGCTTCACTTTGGGATTGCCACAACTCGGAAAGGACTTGAAGGTACAAAATCAACAATTGCAACAACAACAATATCATCATCATCATCATCATCATCAACAACAACAACAACAACAACAAGGGGCACTTTAGGAGCACTGGCAGAAAAGCACAATGCTAGACAGCATCAATCGCAGCTTGAAAGGGCACGGCACGCGCCTCAAGGTATCACGAAGCGGCTGCTTGCAGCTGTTATGCATTATGCACACGTTGAGGCACGTGCCAACAGTGTGGCCAAGTGCAAGGGACAGCCACCACCATCTCCTTGCCCTGGTCACTCACCTAGGCAATGGGGAGTCACAGAGCTGGAAGGCGGCACAGAGGCCATCTAGTCCAACCCTTGGAGATGTGGCTTCCAAGGCATGGCTACCCACCTTCTGCCTACAGAAGAAGCATGGCAGGGACCTGGACTGACCGATCCTGGGGGTCCCTTCTGGCTCTTCTGGGATCCTATGAGAAGCAGACCTAGAGCTCTGGGTCCTGCCTACAGACCTCTCGCAGAAGTCAGAACCCAAAGCCGTGGATCCAAACCCCAAGGAAGTTGGGGGGGGGGGGGCTCTGCATGCCACCCTTTCTGTCTTACCGTCTGGCTAAGTTCTAGATGGAGCCTCTTGTTCTTTCCACCCGTGGGTTTGTGGCCCAGTCTCTCTGGAGCAGCAGAAGAAGACCGTCCAGGGCCTCTGGCTCAAGCTTGATGCAGCTCAGGAGTATTCCCCGGCGTCCGAGATCACAGTCCCAAAGCTGGCTCCATGCCCATGGGCACACTCATGCGCCCAGTGCGCCCTCCTCCTCCTCCTCCTCCTGCCTCTGTCAAGCAAAGCAAGGCAGCCAGCTGTGGGCAGGGAGGGAGGGCCGGGCCACCCTCTCTCCTCCTCCTCGGCCTGGAATGCCAGCAATGCAGAACACGCCACAAGGATGACTTCAGCCACGAGAGAGGGCCGGGCCATCAAAACAACCACTTTGGGAGGCAGGCCAGCGGTGCTCAGTTTGGAAACACAACCCAATGTGTTTACTCCATCCAAAGCCCTGTGGGCGGAAAGGCAAGCCCGCTCCCCTGAGGCTCCTGCAGGATGATCTCCAGCCCTTTCAGAAAGGCCTCCACCCACTTTTGCAACACAACGCACGCTTGGCAAGTTTTGCAACAGTTGTGAAAGAGATGCCGTGTGTCCGTACATCCAAAAGAGATGCCATGTGTCCGTACATCCAGCTGCGCCCGTACCTTGGGAAGTCTGACTTGGCCACGGTGGTCCATGCTCTGGTTACATCCCGTATAGACTACTGCAACGCTCTCTACGTGGGGTTGCCTCTGAAGACTGCCCGGAAGCTACAATTAGTCCAACGAGCGGCAGCCAGATTACTAACAGGAGCAGGGTACAGGGAGCATACTACTCCTCTGTTGCGCCAGCTCCACTGGCTGCCAATTAGCTTCCAAGCACAATTCAAAGTGCTGGTGTTGACCTATAAATCCCTATATGACTCCGGCTCTGTTTACCTCTCCGAACGTATTATCCCCTATGAACCATCAAGGTTGATAAGATCGCCTGGAGGGGCCCTGCTCTCGGTCCCACCACCCTCACAAGCGCGTCTGGTGGGGACGAGGGGCAGGGCCTTCTCAGTGGTGGCCCCTCAGCTCTGGAACTCTCTCCCACTGGAGATTAGATCTGCCCCTTCTCTCCTGACTTTTAGAAAACAGGTGAAAACCTGGCTCTGGAATCTGGCATTTGATGAGTGAGTCAATATCTCGTGACTACACGGACGGATGGCGATGAACTACGATTTCATTTTGACGACTTGGCCTTATGTATTTATATGATTGTATTTTGGTATTTTAATGTTTTAGTGTATTTTGGGATATGATGTTTTAAACGATTGCCTGTGATACTGTTGTTGTGAACCGGCCTGAGTCCCTCTGCGGAGGTGAGAAGAGTTCTAAATAAATAAGTAAATAATAAAATTGGAGGGCCATCAACCAAGGGAAGACCAAGCGAAAGCCTGCAGAAGGCAAAGTGGTGGGTCCACATCCCAAGGAAGGCGAGGCCAAGTGGAGGCACATCGGTGCTGGTTCCCAGGCTGGCCTCAGGAGGGTTGGACTAGGTGGCCCCGGGGCCCCTTTTGATTCTGCAGGATCTTCCTGATGATGAGAGTTTTTTGGGAGAGGAAAGCAGGACTCTGGAGGGTGATGGGCTCGCTTCCCTTGAAGGCCATCCAAGGGGCTTGGAGCGCTTCACCTGTGGATCATTGCAGCATCACTGAGCCCCCTCCATAGCATCACAGGCCCTCTTGGCATGGCGTGGCATCCCTTGCCCTGGGCCCTTCCTCGTCTCTCTTCGATTCCAGTCCGGAAGTGGGCGGCCTGCTGGCCTTGCATCCATAGAGAGGGAGTAAACAGAAACCCAAACAGTGACCGGCCAAAAGGCTCCCCTGCTCGCTGCATTTATAGACTCGGCTTGTTGCTCACCAGGGCAGCGCTGAATCATGGCCAGGCCGGTTGGGGAAAATGTGCCAGCGTCCAACGGCTGGAATCGGCTTCGGCCACGAATGGCAATGTCAGTGGCCCCGTGGTCTATTCTCCCACGGCTCAATTGCGTCCTCGAACAGCCTAAAACAAGCCTTCCTTAATGGCACCTCCTTTTCATTAGCTCCCCAGGTAGCTCCACAGAGGGAGTCATTCACGGCTCCCAGACCTTTGGTCATTTTGGTGGCTTTTCTCTGGATGACATCGAGCATGCCCCCCCCCCAAACAAGGGATGGTGACTTATAGTTCTGCAAAGGACAAAGGTACCAGACTGCACAATAGGGGTTAAGTCTTGGTCAATTTGCCAAGGCCTTAACAACAATGAGGACCCCATGAAACTTCGGGAATAGCTAGACCTTGGGGTCTCTGCCTCTCTCGGGAGCTGTAGTTCTCCAAGGACAGAGAGCAAAGCTTGCTTCCAGAGACACCAGGTCCATTTGGGCCACTCAAGAACTCCTGCCAGGACCTTTGTGCAACACCCTTGCGTTTTAGCCATCCCCTATGGACACTCTTTCCCCCCACATGGACAAACCTTATGAAATCTTGCCTTTTATGAACTTTAGATATATGAAATGTGTTTTCTGATTTCTTTGTGTGGCAGAAGCCTTTCCCCTTTTCCTCTGACCTTTGTTTCCCCTATATACATGAAGAAACTCCACCAAAGGGACTACAAAGCCCCAAACATTCCAGGATTTTTTTCCTTCCTTTTGCATGGACAATAGCCTGGGCAGCTGGTGGCCCTCGGAGGAATTGCCCAGCCCTCCGCTTGCCCCTTTGGCAAAAATCTTAATCACATTTCCTCCTGAAGGACAAAAGGTCCTCGAAAAACCTTTTGCCTTCGCTCTGATTAACTCAGCTATCTCCACCAAGAAACAATCACCCCAGTCTACACATGTTGATAGATCAGGCTGGCTTGAGATTTCCCCTTTGTCTCGCCGGCCACATGGCATTTCCTTTGTTTACTCCTTTCCCAGATTCCTTTGTGCTCCCTCATCCCACCTCCATCTCTCCTGATTGGCTGTCGCCACCAGGTGGCAGAGGTCTCCCCATTGGATCCTACGGACCACTGGAGCTTCCTGATTGGTCCAGAGGCACCGGGGGTGGGAGGGCCTCCTCCCAACTGTATGCCCATCGCCCAGTCATGGCAGGGAACAACAGGGAAGCCAGGGCGGGGAGTTTGAACTCTGCAACTTTGAATTTGCTATAAATATGCCTCTGATCAATGTACTTGTGGGTGAGCTATCCCCGCAATTGCATCCGATCCAGCTGAATCACTAATAAAGAACCTCGGTCGCCATCTTCTTCCACTTTGGTGAGATTTTTATTATTTTTAATTTTTTTTCGTCGCCGGAATTCATCTTCTCTGTCCTCGCCAAAGTTAGGGACTCTCTTTGGTGCGGTCCTAGGGGTCTCCTTTATTGGGGAGACCCTCCTAAAGTCCGTATTGACTTCAAGGACACATTCTTCTGCCTTAGAATCCTAGAATCCTAGAGTTGGAAGAGACCTCCTGGGCCATCATCCAGTTCAACCCCATTCTGCCAAGAAGCAGGAAAATTGCATTCAAGCACCCCTGACAGATGGCCATGCCTCTGTTTGAAAGCTTCCAAAAAAAAGGCTTCTTCTGCCTTGTCCATGTCCTTCCTGAATTTTTTTGCCCAGAACTGGACACAGGGTTATTGCCACTTAGGGGAGGTCTGACCAAAGCAAAACAGAGTCGGACTATTGAAGTCGAACATGACCCCCCCCCCCCATAAAATATAGTAACTTATAGTTTTGCTAAGGACAAGGACACCAGACTGGATAATAAGGGTTAAGCCTTGGTCAATTTACCAAGACACTCACAACAACAACAACAAGGACCCTTCCCATGTTAGATAGTGTGTACATTTAATCAAGGTTTTATGCCCTAGGTTTCATATATAGCAGAAGGTAACACATTTATTACTGAGAACCCCCCTCCCTTTACACTTGGGGGAGGGATAAGTGGGTATGTTTTCTATATCATGATTCCTATATTTCTATATTCCTCCCTGTGTATCTGACCTTTTCCTGACCCTTTTGCCCAATTCCCCTTTATTGAAAAATGTATAAAAATACAAGGTAGCCACCGCTGCGTGAACCTGGAAAGAAGGAAATCTCTAGTTGAAAAAGACTCTTATCAAAAGACACTTTTTTGCATGGACAATAACAAAGGATCGTGATCTCTGGCCTCGGAGTTGGCCCCCCAGAGGAAGTGGTCACTTGGCATTTATGATCATATCTCAATAGGACAAAGGAAGCCTTCAGAAAGCCACGCCTTGTCCTAATCTGTTACTGATTCAACTTTTATCCACTGAAACCACAGCCAAGATTCACTCATTGTTCCTGTCTCTCAGCACTGGAAAAATCCAGATTATGTTTATTGCAGCCACTCAATGACAATAGGAATGGCTGGCTTACAGGCCCCAGGACTCGCTGGCCTCTTAGACATTTCCTACCTCCATAATCCTCTCAAGAATCCATTGTTTCGCTTTCGTCCCGCCTCCCTCTATCCTGATTCATCAGGACGCCGAGGCGGCAGAAGCCCAGCAATTGGCCCAGGCATTCAGGAGGAGGCCAAGCCTAGCTGTAGAGCGCCAGCCAATCATCGTCGAGCTGGCAGAGGGGCAGGGAATGGGAGATTCAAACCTGGCAGCTCTGTTTTATGTATAAAAAGGTCTTTATTTTTGTACACTGGATGCTCAGCTTGGCGAAATATTGCTGCTTTGCATCCTTTTCAGCTGAATCGCAATAAAATCATCTCAGTGGCGTTTCCTTCAACTTTGGTGAGATTCTTTTTGGGAACTTATGGAAAAATCTTTTAATTTGCGGCTTCTCTTGCTCACCACTGTAGGGAACCCTTTTTGGTGGGTCCACAGGGTCTCTCCTTCAGGGACAGACCATTTTAAATTCATCCATGATTTCGCTATCACTTCCCTCCATCTTGTTATGTGATTTCAGCTCCACAAGAACATATACACAAATATATACACACATATACTGTATACAAACACAAAACACATATACACAGACTGGGCCACAGCAACGCATGGCAGGGGATGGCTAGTGATTCTATAAGAAGAAAGGGACCTCCACTGATATCGAGCTAGAATTTGGAGGCTCCTGCCCAGGAGAGAGGAGCCCTTAGACCAGTGGTTCTCAACCTGTGGGTCTCTCCCCAGATGTTTTTGGCCTTCAACTCCCAGAAATCCTAACAGCTGGTAAACTGGCTGGGGTTTCTGGGAGTTGTAGGCCAAAAACATCTGGGGACCCCAGGTTGAGAACCACTGCCTTAGACCCACCAAATAGAGTCCGAAACCCTTGGCAAGCGAAAGAGGAGAAAGGCCCAGAATTTTCCCTGATTTTTCCCAAATAAATCTCACCGAGGTTGAAGAAAAGCCATCGAGGTTTATTTAGCGATCCAGCTGAAAAGGATGCAGAGCTGCAATCATTCACCAGCAGATCATAAAGAAATACATCTGATACAGCCATATTTATAGTAAATTCAAAGTTGCAGAGTTCAAACTTCCCACCCTGGCCTCCCTGCTGTCCTCCACTGTGATTGGACAATGGGCAAATAGTTGGGAGGCGGCCCTCCCACCCCCAGCACCCCTGGACCAATCAGGAAGCTCCAGTGGTCCATAGAATCCAATGGGGAGGCTCCTGCCGTCTAGCGGCGATAGCAAATCAGGAGAGAGGGAGGCGGGATGATAGAACACAAAGGGATCTATGAATGAGTTCTGGAAAAAAATGCCATGTGGCCTGCGAGAGAAACAAAGGGAAGTCTCAACCAGGGCTGATCTATTGGGTTTTGATTGGAATGAATCAACATCTGGATTTTACTAGCCAGCAAACAGCACAATGAGGGCGAAACTGGGGTGAATGTTCCTTAGTGGGAAGTTAGTTAAATCAACCAGTGCAAAGGTGGGGGCTTTTCAAGGGTCTCCAGATCTCCAGGTAGAAAAATGATGAGGGGTCTGCCAGGGGGCAAACAGCATTGTTGGGCAATCCTCCGAGAACAAAGCCGACTGTCAGTTTATTTCTCATGCAATATTTTTCATGCACCTGGAATATTGTGTCCAATTCTGGGCACCACAATTCAAGAGAGATATTGACAAGCTGGAATGTGTCCAGAGGGAGGGCGACTAAAATGATCAAGGGTCTGGAGAACAAGCCCTATGAGGAGCAGCTTAAAGGGCTGGGCATGTTTAGCCTGAAGAAGAGAAGGCTGAGAGGAGACATGATAGCCATGTATAAATATGTGAGAGGAAGCCACAGGGAGGAGGGAGCAGATCAAGGGTCTGGAGAACAAGCCCTATGAGGAGCGGCTTAAGGAGCTGGGCATGTTTAGCCTGAAGAAGAGAAGGCTGAGAGGATATGATAGGCCATGTATAAATATGTGAGAGGAAGCCACAGGGAGGAGGAGGGAGCAAGCTTGTTTTCTGCTTCCCTGGAGACTAGGACGCCATGGAGCCATGGCTTCAAACTACAAGAGAGGAGATTCCTTCTGAACACGAGGAAGAACTTCCTGACTGTGAGAGCCGTTCAGCAGTGGAACTCTCTGCCCCGGAGTGTGGTGGAGGCTCCTTCTTTGAAAGCTTTGAAACAGAGGCTGGATGGCCATCTGTCAGGGGTGATTTGAATGCAATATTCCTGCTTCTTGGCAAAATGGGGATGGACTGGATGATGGCCCAGGAGGTCTCTTCCAACTCTTTGATTCTAGGATTCTATTCTATGATTCAAAGGAAATGGTGGATTGGGGTCTTTGGAATGCCTGGAGCTCTGCAGTTTCCTGGGGGACCTCTTCATAAGGAAAGGGAAGGGGGAAAAGGTCAAGGGGAAAGCCTCAGCCACAGGGAAAATCATGCATAAATGTGTGTGTCCTTGGAAGGGAATGAAAAAGGTCAAGGTCAAGGGAGTCCTGCAGACTTGTCCTTGGCCCTTGGAAAACTGTAAGTTACTATCCCTTATTTGGTGGGGGGGGGGGGACATGCTTGGCTTCACCACCACACTCCCTCAGGGGCAAATAGAGAGAGGGTTCCACTGCCAAACAGCTCTCTCTCTCACACACAGTCAGGAAGTTCATGTCCAGGTGGACCCTCCTTTATTTCCTATAGTGTGATTTTCCTTTCCTGCAGTCTTTGGTGAGTTTTGGCCCCGTTTTGCATGGAAGTGGGACTCCCTTCCCATTCCCGTGACCCAGCAGACACATCTCTCAGTGGACTGGAGCCGTGAGGAAGGCCATCCAGACCAGACGGACAGACAATGGAAGCTAAAGGTCAGCCTGGGCACACCCCGCCCAAGAAGGTCATCCTGGAGCCTCATCCCGGCTGGCTTCCCACTTTCCGGGAGACGCTTCCTTGCCTTGCAAAGAGCTTGCTGTGGTCGAGCCAGCAGCGTTGCTTGTTCGTTCCAGAAGAATGCGAATCACCCAAACAAAGACAGAGAGGCATCATTTGGGTGCATTTTGGAATCCAGGCCCAGCAGCTGCCTTCTTAAAAATATTAGCCGCGCAGCTTTCTGGCCGCCAAGAATATCCAACGCAGATACAATCCAACGCTAAGAATAGCAGCGCACGCATAGCCAGACAGAAAGCAAAGCTGGTTGCCGGGAACTATTTTAAATCTGGACACTCCAAGGCAAGCGACACACAGACTGTGGCTGGTCAAGGGAGACGTAGCCATTGATGGGCCAGAACAGAAAGATCCAGGGAAATGGGCTTCCCACCCAAACTGCTCACTCCAAGGCAGGCCTGGGCAAGCTTCAGCCCTCCAGGTGTTTTGGACTTCAACGCCCACAATTCCTAACAGCCGGTAGGCTGTTAGGAATTGTGGGAGTTGAAGTCCAAAACACCTGGAGGGCTGAAGCTTGCCCATGCTTGCTCCAAGGCTTCCCTGGCTTTGTCTGGTCAGTTGGACCGACATGATGCCTGCAACCCAGACTCATTCCAGGGAAGGGAGCGGCTGCCGGACGGACGTTGGAGAGAAGCAGAGCGGCTATTTTGGGGCAAATTCCATCCTGGGAGAGTCACGCAGAGGGAAGAGGCCTGGCACCAGCTTAAAAATAAAAGAGAGGCACGGAGGAGGCAGGCCGAGAACGGAAGGGACGTGGCCAGCCGTTGTGGGTAAAGCATCCAATGCACATACACACGTATATAGGTGCAGGCCTGCTAAAGAAAGCCAGCACGAAGTAGTGTTTTGTGCCTCTGAATAGAATCTGAAATGGTTTGAACGATGTACTGTATTTTTAAATTGATATATTTTCTATTTACATATTCATAAAAACAGTGAAGCAAATATATATACATGCATAGGCCAATATACATGCATATACATGCAGTGAAGCAAATATATATATATATACATGCATATACATGCAGTGAAGCAAATATATATACATATACATGCATATACATGCATATACATGCAGTAAAGCAAATATATATATATATACATGCATATACATGCAGTGAAGCAAATATATATACATGCATAGGCCAATATACATGCATATACATGCAGTGAAGCAAATATATATACATGCATAGGCCAATATACATGCATATACATGCAGTGAAGCAAATATATATACATATACATGCATATACATGCAGTGAAGCAAATATATATACATGCATAGGACAATATACATGCATATACATGCAGTGAAGCAAATATATATACATATACATGCATATACATGCATATACATGCAGTGAAGCAAATATATATACATATACATGCATATACATGCAGTGAAGCAAATATATATACATGCATAGGACAATATACATGCATATACATGCAGTGAAGCAAATATATATACATATACATGCATATACATGCAGTGAAGCAAATATATATACATGCATAGGCCAATATACATGCATATACATGCAGTGAAGCAAATATATATATATATACATGCATATACATGCAGTGAAGCAAATATATATACATGCATAGGCCAATATACATGCATATACATGCAGTAAAGCAAATATATATATATATATATATACATATATACATGCAGTGAAGCAAATATATATACATGCATAGGACAATATACATGCATATACATGCAGTGAAGCAAATATATATACATATACATGCATATACATGCATATACATGCAGTAAAGCAAATATATATATATATACATGCATATACATGCAGTGAAGCAAATATATATACATGCATAGGACAATATACATGCATATACATGCAGTGAAGCAAATATATATACATATACATGCATATACATGCAGTGAAGCAAATATATATACATATACATGCATATACATGCAGTGAAGCAAATATATATACATGCATAGGCCAATATACATGCATATACATGCAGTGAAGCAAATATATATATATATACATGCATATACATGCAGTGAAGCAAATATATATACATGCATAGGCCAATATACATACATATACATGCAGTGAAGCAAATATATATACATGCATAGGCCAACTTGGGCTCTACAAGAGTTTTGGACTTCAACTCCCACAATTCCTAACAGCCTACCGGCTGTTAGGAATTGTGGGAGTTGGTCCAAAACACCTGGAGGGAGGGCTCAAGTTTGCCGAAGCCTGATTTAGAGTCAGTCTAATCATCATCATCATCATCATCATCATCATCATCATCTATATAAATAAAAATGTAATGTTATCACCTCTCAACAAAAGTTTGCTCCAGGCACAGTCAGGCCATTGTATGCTAATCAAGGTGGTCAGTTGAAACATTCACACCTAGCTCCGGGCGTCCCCTGGGCAACGTCCTTGCAGGCGGCCAATTATCTCACACCAGAAGCGACTTGCAGTTTCTCAAGTCTCTCCTGACATGACAAAAAAAACCCTAGCTCCAGCAGACAAGAGTCCTTTGTCCCACCCTGGTCTTTCCACAGATATATAAACCCTTTTCCTAGTTCCAACAGACCTCACTACCAACAGAAAGGAGGAAACCATGAAAATGAACAAAATCTGGCTACTAATATTAAAAAAACTCTGAAATTGCAACAGCACAACAACAGAGAGGAAACAAGCAAGGACATCTAATCACCTCTCAACAAAGGATTGCTCCAGGCACTGCCAGGCAATAAAATGCTAATCAAGGTGATCAGTTGAAACATTCACACCTGGCTCCAGCAGACAAGAGTCCTTTGTCCCATCCTGGTCTTTCCACAGATATATAAACCCCATTTTCCTAGTTCCAACAGACCTCCCTACCTCTGAGGATGCTTGCCATAGATGCAGGTGAAACGTCAGGAGAGAATGCCTCTAGACCATGGCCATATAGCCCGAAAAAACCTACAACAACCCAATGTTTTAAATGTTTTATGATGTTCTTGGGCATCGAATCATTGCCTCTGTAAACTGCCCTGAGTCGCCTGAGGGCTGAGAAGGGCAGGATACAAATAGAGTAAATAAATGAATAAATTATGTGCAATTACTATAACAAAGTAATAACGAAATTCCGTTAGTCTTGTTAGAGTAACAATTTTTTCACTAACCACACTTTAGAAACACTTTAGAAATGAAATGCCAGTTTTGTAATGACTTTTGAACCATTTTTATGGAAACACCTGCAGATGCAGGCGAAATGTCAGGAGAAAATGCTGCTAGAACACTAACATACAGCCCGTAAGCCACATAGCACCCCAATAATAATGGTAAGAGTGGCAGATTGACACTCTGGGGGCCGGGGGTTTATTTGCCCCTTGGCCATGGAAACCCACTGGGTGACCTTAGCTGGGTCACACACTCTCAGCCTCGAGGAGATAGGGACAGATCTGGAAGGCACACAACCATAACAGTAATGTATGTGAAACTCCCGATGTCCTCATTCTGAAACCAGGCTAATAATTACTAATCTGGCTTAAGCCAAGATGATCTGGTTGGGAGGACTGGAGGGATCTGTTCTGGGGAAGCCCAGCCGGCGCAGAAACTACCATATGTGCAATTCACAGTTGACCACGATGGGAAAACTGTAAGCTATAATCTATAGGTGTGACTCCACTTGACATACGGCAGGCGCACCTTGCCTATGCTCTGCAGCAATCCCTGTGTGAATGGGCGCCGGAATGTCGTCTGACATCCCAGGAAAGGAGACTTTAAATCTCCACGATCTTGCTGCAATACATTGGGAGACAAGAGGGAAGTGCCTATTGCATTTCATAGAATCCTAGAATCAAGAGTTGGAAGAGACCTCCTGGGCCATCCTCCAGTCCAACCCCATTCTGCCAAGAAGCAGGAATATTGCATTCAAAGTGACATCGAGCTGCTATAGAATCCTAGAATCTTAGAATTGGAAGAGACCTCCTGTGCCATCCAGTCCAACCCCATTCTGCCAAGAAGCAGGAATATTGCATTCAAAACACCCCTGACAGATGGCCATCCAGCCTCTGTTTAAAAGCTCCAAAGAAGGAGCCTCCACCACACTCCGGGCAGAGAGTTCCACTGCTGAACGGCTCTCACAGTCAGGAAGTTCTTCCTCATGTTCAGATGGAATCTCCTCTCTTGTAGTTTGAAGCCATTGTTCCATTGCGTCCTAGTCTCCAGGAAGCAGAAAACAAGCTTGCTCCCTCCTCCCTGTGGCTTCCTCTCACATATTTATACATGGCTCTCATCATGTCTCCTCTCAGCCTTCTCTTCTTCAGGCTAAACATGCCCAGCTCCTTAAGCCGCTCCTCATAGGGCTTGTTCTCCAGACCCTTGATCATTTTAGTCACCCTCCTCTGGACACATTCCAGCTTGTCAATATCTCTCTTGAATTGTGGTGCCCAGAATTGGACACAATATTCCAGGTAAAGTGGTCTAACCAAGGCGGAATAGAGCATGGGGAGCATGACTTCCCTGGATCTAGACACTAGGCTCCTCTTGATGCAGGCCAAAATCCCATTGGCTTTTTTTGCCGCCACATCACATTCCTGGCTCATGTTTAACTTGTTTTCCACGAGGACTCCAAGATCTTTTTCACACACATCAGACCTTCGGAGCCCCTTTTCCTGCTTTCTTTGAATCAAGAGTGGGAATATCAGGGGAAAAGACCCCTCTCCCATGCCTCAAGCCTGCTTCACCTTCGCATCCCCCATTGAAAGGATTGTCACTTTCAAGCACCCATGGTGTACTCTGGGCTAACTCTGGCTTTAGCCTATAAAGGCCTAAACGGTTCTGGCCCAAGTTACCTGTCCGAACGCATCTCCTCCTATGAACCAGCTAGGACGTTAAGATCGTCTGGGGAGGCCCTGCTCTCGGTCCTGCCTTCGTCACAAGTACGTTTGGCGGGGATGAGAGACAGGGTCTTCTCAGTGGTGGCCCCTCGGCTGTGGAACACCCTTCCTACAGAAATCAGATCGGCCCCCTCCCTGTTAGCATCTCGGAGGAAAGTGAAGACCTGGTTGTTCGAGCGGGCATTTGAATAGGCAGTGTAACGAATATCGGAATATGGAACAATTGGATGATGAGACTGGATCTCGATTCTCCTTATGAGATGCTAATGAGATGTCATAGGATGTTTAATTGATTGTTTATCATGCTATTGTTTTAATGGTTTTGAACTGTTTTTATGGTGTTCTGAGCATTGAATTTTGCTATTGTTAACCACTTTGAGTCACCCCAGAGCTGAGAAAAGCGGTATATAAATAAATAAATAAACTCCATTGTGCCCACTGGAGCCCAATCATTAAGCCAGTGAGAGCCGTTCAGCAGTGGAACTCTCTGCCCCGGAGTGTGGTGGAGGCTCCTTCTTTGGAAGCTTTTAAACAGGGGCTGGATGGCCATCTGTCAGGGGTGATTTGAATGCAATATTCCTGCTTCTTGGCAGAATGGGGTTGGACTGGATGGCCCAGGAGGTCTCTTCCAACTCTAGGATTCTAGGATTCTATGATTCTATGGTTCTCAACCTGGGCTCCCCAGATGTTTTTGGCCTACAACTCCCAGGAATCCCAGCCAGTTTACCAGCTGTTAGGATTCTGGGAACTGAAGGCTGAAAACACCTGGGGACCCCAAGTTGAGAACCACTGACATAGAGCAAGGATCCTCCACAGTTTGGATGGAGCTTCTCATGGACTATCCTCTCTCTCTCTCTCTCTCTCTCTCTCTCTAGCACCCTCTGGTGGCCTCCGCCCAGATAAACAACTATACCCTTTATTTTTGTTTGTTGGTTTGTACGTTTATATCTACGTTTTGCATCGATTTGTTTAAATAATAATTAACTATACAGATATAAACAAGGGAAGCAAGGTTCAACCAATGCAGTTTTGCCCCCCCCCAACACCCCACACCCCCCCCCCCCCCCGCTATTTGAGAGCATCAGCATGAGCAGAGCCTTCCCTCCAGCGGCAGCTCTTTTATTAGAAATGCAGGTACAAAAAGGAGACCCCCCCCATCCCAGAGGCCGCGGGGCAGCGGCAGCTCTGCACACAGCCTGGGCAAGCAAGTCTTCTGGGGGGAGGGGGGAGGGGGCACAGTTTCTGGGCTCCGGCCAGTCCAGGGGCTCCAGACACCCTCTTTTGTTTGTGCTCCAGTGGAGCCCATCAGTCCAGGCGGCCCCCCAATGCAGTTCCTTTGGAGAAGGGGGGAGGGCCTTTTCCGAGTGCCAGGGTGGTCCCTCTCTGTCTCTGGAGGGGCCTTTGGGGCGCCCAGCCCTCCTCCTCCTCCTCCTGTTCCTTTGGGTGGCCCCTTCTTCCTTCCTTCCTTCCTCCCTCCCTCCCTTCTTTGTCGGTCCACCTGGCCTCCCTCCTTCTGGCCCTTTTCCCGGCCTTCCTCCTGTGGCCCCTCAATCAATTCACTTCCGGGGCCGGGAGATGATGGAGGCGGCGCTGGGGGCGAAGGAGGTGGAGAAGCTGAAGGGGGCGCGGGGGCGCATGTTGCGCCCGGAGGTGATGAGGGCCCCGAAGCCGTGCTGGTGCGAGAAGGCGTACCCCGAGCGGCGGGAGGAGCCGCGCCTCATGCGGAACTTGGGCGAGGGCGGCGGCAGGCGGCGCAGGAACCGGATCCGGGCCAGCACCTGGAGGAGGGGGGGGGAGAAGAAGGCCTTTCAGGGGTGGGGGTGCACACACACCACCAGCACAAAGCAGCAGCACCCAGGCATTCAATCAGAGGGACCCGGCGTTCCCTATCATCTAGGGCAGGGGTCCTCAAACTATGGCCCGCGGGCCGGATGTGGCCCTCCAAGGTCATTTACCCGGCCCTCACTCAGGGTCAACCTAAGTCTGAAATGACTTGAAAGCACACAACAACAACAACAATCCTATCTCATCAGCCAAAAGCAGGCCCACACTTCCCACTGAAATACTAATAAGTTTATATTTGTTAAAATTGTCCTTCATTTTAATTATTGTATTGTTTTAAAGTGTATGGTGCTGATATTTTAATCGTGTAATGAAGTGGCATTGTGTTGTTATTGTATATTTTTTGTATGTTAACACATGTTGTGAACCGGTCCGAATCCCTCTTTGAAGGTGAGAAGGTCGGTATATAAAACCTCGAAATAAATAAATAATAAATTATATTTGTTAAAATTGTTCTTAATTTTAATTATTGTATTGTATTTAAGTGTTTTTTGCACTACTAATAAGATATGTCCAGTGTGCATAGGAATTCATTCATGTTTTTCCCCCCAAATTATAATCCGGCCCTCCAACAGTTTGAGGGGCTGTGGCCTGGCCCTCGGTTTCAAAGCTCTACGGGATGCTTGAGATCAGGCCTGGGCCAACTTGGGCCCTCCCTCCAGGTGTTTGGACTTCAGCTCCCACCATTCCTAACAGTGGTTGAGGGGGGAAAGGAAGGGGCCAAAGCACCTGGGGGGGGGGGCCCAAGATTGCCCGTGCCTGCTTTAGAGAGTAGTCATCACTTCTATTCGAGTGAGGCCCACTGGACAAGAACTCAAGAGTGGGTCTGAAGGGTCCATACTTGGGCCAGCACCTGCACGCATGGATACACAACGGGGGGAAGGGATGAGCAGCAGAAGAGCCCCCCCCCCAGGAACCCTCCAAAGGCTGGGCAGGTGCTGCCCTTTCAACCTTGGCCCCAGGGACATCGCAAGGTCAAGAGAAACTCTTTCAGTTTTGGAGTCTGGGAAAGCCTTGTATTGATGCGTGGGAAAGTGCTGCCTCATTCAGGTCAACGTTTGAAATTGATCATGGTCTTGCTTTCCAGTGCTCTCAGTGTCATGTACCAAGTTCTTGTCAAGCTCCCGCTTTGTCTATGGGATTCTTCCTGCTGTCTACTTTCATGGTTTCAAGTGTCTCACTCCATGGATTTTTATGTACTTTTGGATTTGGTTTTCCTTTGAGGATTGGGACTCCTTTACTTGTATTGGATTTTTACAGTGTTGCTATTGGGTTGTTGTGGGTTTTTTCGGGCTGTATGGTCAAGTTCTAGAGGCATTCTCTCCTGACATTTCACCTGCATCTATGGCAAGCATCTTCAGAGGTTGTGAGCTCATAACCTCACAACCTCTGAGGATGCTTGCCATAGATGCAGGCAAAACGTCAGGAGAGAATGCTTCTAGTATATGGCCATACAGCCCGAAAAAAACTACAACAATCGAGTGATTCCGGCTATGAAAGCCCTCAACAATACAGTGTTGCTATTTTTACTGCTTTTCCTACCTATATTCTTCAGCAAACTGCTTGCTGAATTGACCAAGCTGGTGTGGTGTTGAAGGCTGGTCAGGTGGTGATCCCTGACTGACTGCCCTAGCCCTGGTCCCAGGGACACTGAGTGCACGTCGGCACATCACAGAGCCACCCAGCACAATCAGCACTGGCAAGACTGGCTGCCAAACAAAGGCGGGTGGCTTTTTCCTTTTACGAAGTACAGCTGAAGCATTTGCAGACAGGTTCATGGAAATGCCCAATACCGCCACTAGGGAGCAGGCTACACACATATGTTTTCCAATCTACGCACCCCCATTCAGTTAGGTCGCCCACAGTTTGAGAAGCTTTGGACCAGATGACCTTTGGTTCCCTTCCATCTCCATGGTGATTTTAAGCAGAGGCCAGGTGGCCATCTGTTGGGAGGGCTTGGGTTGTATCCTGTCCTGTATGGTGGGCATTGGACTGCATGTCCCTGGGGGTCCGTCCCCCCCCCCCCGACTCTTACTATCCTATGGATGCCCCTGGGAAGAAAGGCAACCGCACATCTCTCCTGCCTTGTTCTGCAATCCCTGTTGTGGTATGTATGTGTGTGTGGGAGGGGTCTCCCCCCTGGAGCCCAGGGCTTGCCTACAGAGACATGGGCGGGGCCGACCTACCTTGTCGCTGATGGTGGGCCGGAGCTGCATCTTGAGGAAGCGGAACCCGACCACGGGGAGGACGCAGAGGGCCACGCACAGCCCCACCGAGAGCCACACGGCCGGCTGGTTCAGCGTGTTCCGGGCCGTCCCTGCAGAGGGCAAAGGGCAAAGGGCATGGGGCCCTTGCAACCCAGAGAGTGCTGTGCAGCGGGGGGGGGGGGGTTCCCACTCAAAAGGGTGTTGATCCGCAGCCTGGGAAAGAAAGGGGGCTCCCCTGCCCCCCCCCCCCCCCCGATGATGTATACATACCCACAAAAGGGAAGGAGCCCGTGAGGATGAGGTACATGCCGTCGCTGTACATGGTGAAGGTGATGGCAAAGTAGATGGCCAGGCTGCCCCAGATGAAGAGCTGGTTGATGACCGTCCAGTAGGCTGTGTCCAGCCCCATCTGCAGGAGGAGGAAGGGTCAAAGGCAATGGTCAGCACCACTGGGCCACCCCCACCTGTTGGGGTTCAGCCTGATCTGTGTGAACCTGAGCCCCAATCTCTGTGTGAACCTGATTCTCTGATAGTATTTCCAACTGAGCAAGCCACTGAACGTAGTTTTCCCTGACAATGTGGAAACTGGTGTTGATGCTGAGTTCAGCGGCGGGGAAAGCGAAACTGAACAGCCGGATGAAAATGTTTTGGAATCCAGCCGTGATAGCTCTCCACCTGGGTTTTTTAATGAGGACCGAAGGGAACAGATAACGAGAGACAGGAGTGATTCACAGTTCCTACGAAGGTCAAATAGATTACAGGAGAGACAGGCTCAGGCTTCAAAGTCAAGGGGCGTTTCAAGGAATAGTTTCTTTGGCTTAAGGGGCCTCCTTCCGGGTGTCTCGTTAGATCAAGCAACGTTTGGGACTGTGGCTGTGCCTTGGCAGAATTCCTGTGTTCCATGGCCGGTAATCCCAGAGGCTTCTAGTTTTCAAGCACATGGTTAGTGAGAGGCTAACAGGTTCCTGGTTCTTGTATTGTGGTTTTTGGAATTTTGCTCAAGTCTCAGAGATTTTCCTGACTGCTGTGTTTCTATTGTGGCTCTTTGACTTTGCATTTACCTTTCTTTTGTAACCAATTTTTCATCAATAAAAAAGGATTGTTTTCCCTACAGTCCAGTGTGGTGGATTTAATCTTATGGTCTCGTTTCCTGATCTGGGATGCAACACCACCCCCCTTCCAGGGAGTGGTGCCCCTCACTTGCTGTATGTCTCACCCCCTCCCCAGCCCCTCCATTCCACACAACAAGAACAAGCCCCGTGTGGACAGGCAAGAGGACATCCACTGGGCTGTGAGGACGACACTGTGGCCGCAGTTTATCTTTGGATCCACGGAGCGGAGAAGGGGGTGGGTGCCATGGGGCTCGTCAACATCTTTATCAATGACTTGGGATGATGGAATTGAGGCCAAATTGGGAGAGACTGGTTAAGACTCCAGAGGACAGGATCAGCCTCCAAAATGACCTTCACAGATTAGGGAGCAGATGGGCCAAAACTAACAAAATGGACTTCAACAGGGAAAACTATACAGTACTACACATAAGCAGAAAAAATGAAATGTATTGTCGAAGACTTTCATGGCTGGAATCACTGGGTTGCTGTGAGTTTTCCAGACTGCCTGGCCATATTCCAGCAGCATTCTCTCCTGAGGCCCTTTCCTCTTCCCCCTCAGTTGCTTAAGCAGGAAAGGAGAAGAAAAGGAATGGAACTGAGGGCAGGGATTGTGGGAGTTGAAGTCCAAAACACCTGGAGAGAGGGCCGAAGTTGGTTGTGCTAGGGGGAGGAGGGCCCTCACCTGGACGGAGACCACAATGAGGAGGCAGGTCTGAGCCACGACGGCGAAGGACTGGTAGTCGGCAATGGAGCGCCCGTCGGTGCGCAGGGAGTTGGAGACGGCGCCAAAGGGCACGAAGAAGAGCACCAGGGAGCTGTAGACGCTGTAGAGCGTGCACTTGGCAAACTCCCGCTTGTTGAAGAACAGGTTGCGCTGCCCGGGGATGTACAGCTGCGGGAACTGCATGCTCCAGCAGTCGTCCACGTCCTGCAGAGGTGGCCGCAGAAGAGGGAGGAAGGGGCGGTCAATGGCACAGGGCACAAGGGGCCGACCTCCCTCCTGCAGAACCCACCATTCCTGTCCTTTGAACTCTAGGTCTCTCTGTGTCTACCGGCAGGACAAGAGCCAAAGTGGTGCAACCGTTTGGGTTCCGGACTATGGCCCTAAAAAGCCAGGGTTTGAATCCCTGTTTGGCTTTGGAAACCAGCTGGGTGGCCTTGGGCAAGTCACACTCTCTCAGCCTCAGGGGAGGGCCATGGGACAAACCCCCTCTGAGCAAACCTTTCAGAGAAAACCCCAGAAATGACACGAAAGCACCGAAAAACAGGGAAGCATTGGACCCCAGGTCTCTTGGAGATCCCCTTCAGTGGGTTCCTGAGGCCTGCTGCCACTGAAATGTCTGCCTGGGGGGCTGTTGGGGTGATAGAGAGAGGGAGGGGCCCATGTAGGGACCCCAGCCCACACCCAGGGCCAGGCGCAGGGCGAAGGCAAGGCTTACCTGGTCAAAGAGGCTCATGCCCAGGACGGGCAACGAGGTGTACACCATGTTGTAGAGGGTGATGAACCACTCGTCGTACACCGTCTGCAACGAAGGGAAGGGTCAAGGGGGGTGAAAGGGGTGCAGGAGGGGGCCCAAGCAAAGGCCTGGACCCTTCTTCCTTTGCAGGGGTTTCCACACTTCTGCCTGAGACCCATTCATGCCAGCCAGGCCCACTTTAGCTCAATGCAATGGAATCCTGGGAGTTGCAGTTTGGTGAAGCCCCAGTGCTCTTCTGCAGAGAAGACAACAACTCCCAAGAAACCATAGCATTGCACCACACGTTAAAGGTGTGTCAAACTACATTCATCCTATAATATAATTCCCGCCAGGTGTTTTGGACTCCAACTCCCAGCATTCCTCACAGCCTCAGGCCCCTTCCTTTCCCCCCTCAGCCGCTTAAGCGGCTGAGGGGGGAAAGGAAAGGGCCTGAGGCTGTTAGGAATGGTGGGAGTTGGAGTCCAAAACCCCTGAAGGCCCAAGTTTGCCTCTGCCTTCCCCTCATTGGCCACTCTTGGCAATTTGAGGAGAGAGTCAGCAGGGGGCAGCACCATCCCACAACAAAGTGATGCAAGAGAGAAAGAAGCCTTTCACCGCCTGGTTCTCCACATCTGTGGGGAATACATTCCTTTGCATGGAGAGGCAAAACCCCAGATAGTGGCAAACCCCACTGGAAAGAAGGACTTTTCAAGAACGCCATAACCAGTCACACTGAGGGACCTGGGAAAATTACCATATGTGCGATTCACAGGGACCACGATGGGGAACATAGTTTAGATCAAAGAAACCATGGACACGATCGAAATGACGGACTTCTGGACCCCAAATAACAGAGTGGAGTGGAAAGACCCAGAAAATGCCCAGTGGACATAGTTAGTTGGATGTCCCTATTTTTTGTCAGCCCGCTCTGCAGTGCATTTTTACGAGGAGGCTGACACCTTGGTTTCCTTTCAGGGAATTCAAATCCTAACAGGTTTGGCACCTGGCCAGTCGCCAGAGAGATTTCCCAGTAGAGGAGGGGGCCCCACACGCAGGTCACCTGGGCCCAGAAGAGGCTCCTGGAGTGGGAAGAGGGGGGGAAGGGGTCACGGGCCCTACCTGGGCAGAGAATCCGGAGAAGAATCCGTACCAGAAGTGGACCAGGGTGAAGGTGAAGTTCTTGTAGAAGAAGTAGGAGAGGAACTTGCACATGCGCAGGTAGGACCACCTCCCGTGGACCAGGAGCAGCCGCTGCAGGTAGCGGAACTGGGCAAAGGAGAAGTCGCTGGACAGCACCGCCTGCATGCCCTCCTGGCCGCTGATGCCCACCCCAATGTGGGCCGCTGGGGGGGGGGGGGAGAAAGAGACCGGAGAGAGGGGTCAATGGATGCAAAAGTCCCCCCAGCCCCTCTGGGCCCCCCTTCTGACCCAGAAAAGGCACAGCATGTATGGCGCACATCCCCAAGGAAGGCACATGGTTCCCGGACTGTATGAGCTCCCTGCAAATAACTTGCTCCTATTCTTATCTCATTCCAGTTTTTTAACATTTTATCCTGCACATGTGGCCTGCCCACTGTCACTGTGATTGTGTTTATTGTAATGTTATTTTGTTACTGTGTTCATGTTTTTTCAGTGTAATTTTGACGCTGTTGCTTGTTGCTTATGTTTTGGTTTTAAAAGGTAAAGGTTGTCCCCTGACATTAAGTCCAGCCATGTCTGACTCTGGGGTGTGGTGCTCATCTCCATTTCTAAGCCGAAGAGCCGGCGTTGTCCGTAGACACCTCCAAGGTCATGTGGCCGGCATGACTGCATGGAGCGCCATTACCTTCCCGCCAGAGCAGTAAATATTGATCTACTCACATTTGCATGTTTTCGAACTGCTAGGTTGGCAGAAGCTGGGGCTGACAGCGGAAGCTCACGCTGCTCCCCAGAATCGAACCTGTGACCTTTCGGTTTTAGCTTGCTGTAATATGTTGTCTGGGCTTGGCCTCATGTAAGCCGCACCGAGTCCCCGTTGGGGAGATAGTGGCGGGGTATAAATAAAGCTGATGATGATGATGATGATGATGATGATGATGATGATGGCTAACCTGTTCTGGCAGCATTTTTGTTTGATAGATAATGCAGTGTTAGACAGGAATGCATTGGCTGTAGCCCAGAGTTCTCAACCTGTGGCTCCCCAGGTGTTTCGGCCTTCAACTGCCAGAAATCCTAAGAGCTGGCATGCCAGAAGATCTTAACAACCTTGATGGTTCATAGGGGAGAATCCATTCGGACAGGTAAACTGGAGTCGTTTAGGGATTTGGGTCTTTCACTTCACTTTATTTCTTAATTAGTGGCTCTCCACCCAGGTGCTCTGAGCAACTTACAATCTAAAATAGCATTTACACAATATAAAAACATTCAACATAAAAACATTCAACAGTGACTATTTAGCAAATTAGATCTGATCACTTTACTTAAATGACTTTGGCAAAATTGGTTCTCCCCCCCCCCCCCCCCCCCCCCCCCGAGCCCATGGACTCACTCTTGATCATGCTGACGTCGTTGGCCCCGTCCCCGATGGCCAGGGTGATGGCCTCCTTGTGCTTCTTGATCAGGCCCACCACCTGCGCCTTCTGCAGGGGGGTCACCCGGCAGCAGATCACCGTTTTGCACAGGCAGGCCGTCCGCACCAGCTCCCGCTCCAGGGCCCCGTCCAGCGCATGCGCCTGCACCAGGACACGCAAGGCAGGGAGAATAAGAATCATCATAGTAATAACAATAACAACAACAACAACAACAAGAAGAAGAATAATACTATTGTGTTGCTAAAGGCTTTCATGGCTGGGATCACTGGGTTGATTTGAGTTTTCTTGGGCTGTATGGCCATGTCCCAGCAGCATTCTCTCCTGAAATTTTGCCTGCATCTGTGGCTCATGTTATATTCAGAGGTCTGGTGCTAGTGAGGCAAGTGGAATGTACCTATTCCACATTGGACATGATTTTATCTTGGCGAACGGCTTTCAAGTAATTTATCCTATATTTATTTGTTATTTTACTGCCAATGTATGATGCTTTAGATTTTTACTGTTAGCATTGAACCCTTGCTGTCAGCCGGACTGAGTCCCTCTACGGAGGTAGAGAAGATCAGGATATAAAAGTTTTAAATAAATAAATAAATAAATCCCTGTGGCATAATGTCCAGGGTTGGAGAAAGAACCCTTGTCTATTTGAAACAAGTTTGAATGTTGCAATTAGGCAGCTTGATTAGCATTGAGCAGCCTTGCAGCTGCAAAGTTAATCAGCAAGGGCATCTGCATAGAGGTAGCCTGGCTGTTGTGCCTGGAGGCGTCCTCAGCTCGAGGCAGGTGGGTCACAGCACAGTCACAACACAGCCTCCCTTCCTCCTCCTCCTCCTCCTCCTCTTCCTTCTGCCTTACCAGGCTGTACCCGTTGATGACCAGTCCGTACTCCCCGTTGGGCTCTTCGTCCAGCAAGACCCTCTGGCTGCCCTGCTTCTGGGGCTGAACCTCCGCCTCGGCATCCTCCGCAAAGGCTTCCGGCTGCATTTTCTTCCTGGCGTTCCTAAGAGGAGGGCAGAGGGGCTTAGCAGGGGCCCTTGGAGCCCCTTCGGGCACCGGAGAGGCTTCATGGGACCAAACCGATGACCTGCCCTCCCCAGCAGCAATGGGACCGTTCTTCACATTCCTCCCTGTCAGGAGTCAATTTCTGACGGCATGAAGACATCACAAATTCCCTTCGTGATATCCTGACTGAATCATCCTGACTGCCTCAGTTTTCTCTCTGTGACATTTTGAAGCCAGCAAAGGGTGCTGGAAACCTTGTATGGGAACTTGTGAAGCAACAAGTTCTAATAAGGAAACTGAGAAGAGGGGGAGATGGGCAGCAAAGGTGTCTAAAAGGAAGTGGTGGTGGGGAAAAGTCAGTAGCGTCTTTCTTTGCTGCAGAGATACAAGCAATATATTCATTTCAAAGCAAAACCGGCTTGTGAGTGATCATTTAATATTGCTATATAAAATACTTACACTCCCCCTCCCACACATCCTTCCATCTCCCTAAAAGTCCCTCAGCACAAAGGGGAGCAGCAGAGGCAAACAGCAGCCCCAGGGGACGGACGCCACTCTGTACTTGGTGCCCAGTTGCTATCCGGAGGCTCCATGCGCCACTTTGGCTGCCGAATGGCCGCTGCCCCTGGAAGAAGGCCAGTACCGGGGAGGGGACGGGGAGGGGCTCGAGGTTCCTGGTCATTGTTCTGAGTTTTAATGTTGTTTTTGTATGTTATTGATTTCACTTCTTTGTATTGTGCTGTTTGTTTATTTCGTTTGTTGCTTTCAGGCACTTTGTGTCATATGTAAGTTGCCCCGAGTCCCTTCGGGGAGATGGAGGCGGGTACAAAAATAAAGATATTTATCTACTAGGGCTGGGCGGTTTCGTTTCGTTAATTCGTAATTCGTTAATAATTCGTTAATTTTTTTAATTACAAAACGATAACGAACCATTCTGGAGCAATTTTTTAAAAACGAATTTTTAAATACGTTTTGTAAATGCTTCGTATTTCGTTATTGTATTCGTTTCGTTATTGTTTGAGGTCGTTTCGTTATTATTTCCGCATGTCTGGGCCAGTTTTATGGTTTAATTAGTGAAAAAAAATTATAATATCACACCAACAGTCAACAACAGAGGGAGAGGGAAGCTTCAGAAGGTTTTGGAGGTTTTTTAGTGTATTTCGCGGTCGCGTCCGCCATTAACGAATCGATTCGTTATTGTTTCGGAAATCGATTCGTTAATTTTTTTTTACCATTTACGAAATTTCGTAAATATCGAACTTTTTAAAAGGAAAATTTTGTAATTATTTTAAATAACGAAACGCAAAAAAACCCAAAAAACGAATCGATTTTAGAAACAAATTTTTCCGTTGTTACCCAGGCCTATTATCTACAACAACCCAATAAAGATATTATCAAAGTTATTATTATTGCTCACAGCGGTGCTGGACCTCTCCTTGACCCATGGGTGCCACACTTTCTTTCTTTTTTACAAAATATCTTTATTCAATATAATAATATATTTTTTAAAAAGATGGGAGGGGTGTGCAAAGGTGTGGGAACATGGGGTAAAGGGGGGGGAGGGAAGTGAGTCCAAAACACACACAAAAAAAGAGAAAGAAAGAAAAAGAAAAAAATACAAAAAAATATACAGAATTATAAATAAATAAATGGATAAAAACGGACTTCCATTCTATTTTCAGGCTGTTTATAGTCCCCTTATATAAAGTTCTCCCTGAATTTATCCAGGGGTGTGCCCATCCCCGATTGTCATCCTTCCCTGTCTAATTAGCCCGTCAATGTCTTTCTATTTCTTTAGTAGACTTTATGTCCGGGTGCCACACTTTCGACTTTTGCCTGTTTGTGTTTTAATGTAAGTGTTTATGGTTGCATTAAAATGACGTTTCAATGTGTGATTTTAATGTCTTTTCCTATGTTGTGCCTTGCCTCAACCCAAAACGAGAGGCAGATAAAATGAATAAATGATGATGATGGCTCTGTGCATGCAAGTCACCAAGGGGATTCTGAAGCCAAAATACAATAAGGTGCTCAAGAGCTGCCAGGCCGAAAAGGCAAAGAACGTGGAGGCAATATGGCAGCACCTTCCTCGCAGATGCGTTTGGCGGGGGCAAAATTTATTTATTTATTTATTTATTTGGGGTTCTTGTACCCCGCCCTTCTCACCCCGAAGGGGACCCAGGGCGGCTTACAGCTGCAAGGCGCACTTAGACGCCTGCCACACAAACAATCATCACAAAAGTACAACAATACAAGTTCCAACAATTCAGCCATTATCCCAATAAAATCAATAAAATGATAAAATCAATAAAACAATACAAACCTAGTTCTTCCTCCTACCCATCAGTGTACACTAACTCAAAGATCTGTTTTTGATTCCACTTCGACAATCCTGCTGATCTTACACATCTGATTGTCTTATTTAGTTGTCTTATTTAATTGCCTGGTTGCCCAAAGGCCTGGTTCCACAACCATGTCTTCACCCTCCTCCTGAAGGAGAGGAGGGTTGGTGATGTTCTGATTTCCCCCGGGAGTGAGTTCCACAGGTGGGGGGCCACCACTGAGAAGGCCCTGCTTCTCGTCCCCACCAGTCTCACTTGTGAGAGTGGTGGGGTCGAGAGCAGGGCCTCCCCAGATGATCTCAAACTCTGAGGTGGGACGTAAAGGGAGATACGTTCGGACAGATACACTGGACCAGAACCGTATAGGGTTTTGTAGGTTAAAACCAGCACCTTGAATTGTGCTCGGAATTGAATCGGCAGCCAGTGGAGCTGGCATAACAGGGGGGTGGTATGCTCCCTGTATGTCGCTCCGGTGAGCAATCTGGCTGCCGCTCGCTGGAAAGACAGGGCCTTCTCAGCGGTGGCCCCTCGACTGTGGAATGCCCTTTCTAAAGATATAAGATTGGCTCCTTCCCTCTTGAAGGAGCCTTTCAAAGAAAGTGGAAACCTGGCTTTTGAGTAGGCCTTCCCAAATACGGCATAGTTATATGAAATAATGGAACGACAATGTTTTCAGGCATGTACAGTTTTATATTTTTATATTTTATGTTAATGTTTTTAATAGTATTTTATGATTGGCATGCTTTTAATTGTTATGACCGTTGAGGCATCAAATTGTTGCCATTTGTAAACCGCTCTGAATTGTCTCTGGGCTGAGAGGTATATAAATATGGTAAATAAATAAGTAAATAATGTCACTCAGCTTTACTCTATTAGCCAGTTTTCTTTCCATCAATGCCAATCATTGATTCCAGGTGAGTCACTGCTTACGAGCCTTCAAGGCACCCGTTGCCTTTTGGGACCCCAATCCATATCAGGGGGATTTCTATGGCCAGGAACACTCAGAGAAGCGTAGCCCATGTGACCTGGGGCCCTTGAACACACCTGAGCTCCTTCTGCACTTCATCTGCGGTTTTGCCTTGGATGATGAAGATGTCCGTCATGGCGTCGTAGAGCATGTTGCAGGAGTAGCCGATGTTCACCGCCGTCTCTGGACAGGAAGAGGGAGAAAGAGACATTTAGGGGGTACAGAATGAACCATCCCCAAACCATCCAGGGGGAGGGACAACGCATCAGTGGTGCATATCTTCTATCTTTAGAAATTCCCTTGCACAAAAACCCAGACAGAAAGTATATGCTGGTATTTTGTGCAACTTGCACTGATTCTTGTGCAAAAAATGCAACTTTCTGTGCAGAAAACACCATGAGGAATATTCACCATGAGGAATATTTCTTTTCTGCATAGGAATCCACATCTCAAAACAACCATGAACATTTTATAAAAATTACACACCTTTTGAAACCTTTTGAAGAAAAGCCTGGACTCCTGCACAGAAAAATTGCATGTACACCCGAGCAACGAAGGGCTGCCCGATATCCCTCCCTGCTGCCGTACCTTGCTTGTCGCCTGTCAGCACCCAGATCTTGATATGGGCGCGGCCCAGAATCTCGATGGTCTGGGGGACCCCGTCCTGCAGCTTGTCTTCAATAGCCGTGGCCCCCAGGAGCTGCAGCACACGGAAAGAGAGGGCAGGGAAAGTCCATGTTCAAATGGGATCCAGCCATTTGTAAGCAGCTAGCCTACAGCTCTGGGTGCTGGACCACGAGCCTCGAGACCTGGGTCCAGGTCCCTCCCTGTTTGGCCACCTCAGGATAGGAGCTCTGGAGTGGACCCCTGACCAAGAGGAAGAGATGCTCTTGGAGGGGCCAAGGAGGGCGGGGGGGGGGGGCAGCCTACTTCAGAGGGGAGAGGTGTGTGCTCCAAATGGCCAAAAGCCAATCAAACACTGGAGATCCTTCAATAGGTTTATTTGGTCAAATCACCCTGCTGGGTGAACAAGAAAAGCGCCACACATGAATTGAGACACATCTCGATTTTATGGTCAAAACCTTGAGTGTGTGCACAGGCCATTTCCTCCGATGCACGCCTCATCTCTATCTCTTCCTTTTGTCCTTTCTGGCACTAGCTCTTGTCAGTATTCCTCAGCAGCCGGTTCCCCTTCTGCTTGTTACTAGGCATTTCCCTTCTGAACTTTCCCTTTCCCTGAACTCTCCGCTCCAGGCCCTCCTACTTCCTTCACTTGCAGACTCACTTAATTAGCTGCAAAAGGCATGCTATTTGCAGCCTTATTTCTTGCTTTGCAGCTCAGGCCCCTTTTGCTCCTGAGTCACCCGGGCGCACCAACATTGAAATATCCTTAAGATTCTCTCCTTTTCGCCACCCAATCTAATATTATTACTAAGAGGCTACACAAGTTCATATTTTTCTGAGTAACCTTAACAGGTTATTATAACGAAAGCCCCAATAACCCCGTTTCAAAGTGGGATAGACGAAACCAATTTTGGTGTACGGATTATTACATGGGTAATCTTAGAACCAGTTTGAGGCCTGGACAGTGATTGCATAAGCAGTAGATGAAGGTGGACTCAAATGGGTTCCAGGATACACACTATCAGCCGCTTCACAGCCATGGAGAATGTGGACGTGCGCATCAGCAGAGTGCTTTGGATTTCTGCACAGCAAGTCGCATGCTGCGGAGTGATGTGGTTTAGACATGCTAATGCACATTTGGGGCTTTAGAATCCTAGAATCCTAGAGTTGGAAGAAACCTCCTGGGCCATCCTCCAGTCCAACCCCATTCTGCCAAGAAGCAGGAATATTGCATTCAAAGCACCCCTGACAGATGGCCATCTAGCCTCTGTCTTTATTTCAGGCTTCCCGCCAACTTTGCTTATCTTGATTTAAGGCCTAAATGGCCAGTGTGGATGTGGCCCTTGCCTGTACTCTGCCCTGGACCGTGCCTTTCCCCACAACAAGGATGGGTAGCCACAGAGTCCAGTGCTTTCCTCCCTCAGGGCCTATTGTGGTGGCCCCCCGCATCAGGTCCTTCGGGAGATGCTAGCGGGGTGCAAATAAAGATAATAATAATAATAATAATAATAATAATAATAACAACAACAACAATACTGGCAGCCAGGCACAAAGCGTTAGGTAACCTTGGCCAGAGAAATACATTTGGGGCACCCAACCCTTCCCTTACTCCAGCTTCCATCATCCCTGGTCCAGCTCCAGGTTTAAATGCTATAGCTCAAGAGCTTTAGGGTCAGGGCCCTGAAAGGGAAGCCTCCCGGCTGTGACCCTGCCTGTTTGTCTTTCGAGAACGGCTTTTTCAGGTCTAAGCTTGGACCGTGTAACCTCAAGAATGATTGCAAATGGGATGGCTGCCTGGTTTAATTTTTCATCCAAGAGGAGTCCTCTTGATTTTTGTCCGTTTGGGATCGTTGGGAGGTGCAATCAGGGCAAATCCAGCCACCTCAGGGTGAATGGGTGGGAGATATGGACACTGCCTGCTGGTTTGCCAGCCGAGGGTCTTTGGTGGTCCTGTGGCCCCTGAGGCCCAGCTGTCAGAGGCTCAGCCTGACCCGTCCTTTGCTACCTGATTTGCTGTGAGTCCTGTTTGCTTTTAATTTAATCCTCCGGGTCTTTTTAATATCACTTTCTCTCCAAGCTGTGTGTTTAATTATAATTATAAATTAATTCTAATTTTGGCTGCCTTAGACATCTGTGTAAACACGGGAGGAGAAATTACTTGAAGCATGAATGTGCAACAAGCATGGCTTCGTGCCTTTCTCCCTTCTCGAGGTGACTAATTGACTCCGTGGGATTTATATCTGCATGCGGAGTCACCCTTCCGGCACCGAGCCCATGGGCCTGCTCTGGCTGCCATGAAGGCGCCTGCATTGAGACATGGGTTCAAATGCTGTGTGCCGTCCACCCAGACACTATAAAAAATAAAACTGTGATGTGCTTCTCTCTCCGTCTGAGCGAACTGCCGGTGTCTATATTGAGAAGCTTGAGATATTCAGCAACTGAGGCTATTACTGGTTTTAAACATCAAACAAGGATATTTATTTATACAAAGTCCTTGCAGACTTGACACAGTTCATCAAAGTTGCAAACAAACAGTCAATAGATGAAACCACAGAGATATTGTATTGTCGAAGGCTTTCATGGCTGGAATCACTAGGTTCTTGTGGGTTTTTTCGGGCTATAGAGCCATGTTCTAGAGGCATTTCTCCTGACGTTTCGCCTGCATCTATGGCAAGCATCTTCAGAGGTTTGAGGTCTGTTGGAAGTAGGAAAAATGGGTTTATATATCTGTGGAATGGCTGGGGTGGGGCAAGGAGCTCTTCCCTGCTGCAGTTAGGTGTGAATGTTTGGCTGATCACCTTCATTAGCATTTGAAGGCCTGCCTGAGCCTGGGAAAATCTGTTGCTGGGAGGTGTTAATCCACAAGCATGTGGACAATTTCAACAGAAAGGAAGAGACCATGAAAATGAACAAAATCTGGCTACCAGTATTAAAAAACTCTAAAATTATAACAGCTAAACAACAGAGAGGAAAAAACCAGGCACAGATTAACACCTCCCAGCAACAGATTTTCCCAGGCTCAGGCAGGCCTTCAAATGCTAATGAAGGTGATCAGCCAAACATTCACACCTAACTGCAGCAGGGAAGAGCTCCTTGCCCCACCCCAGCCATTCCACAGATATATAAACCCATTTTTCCTACTTCCAACAGACCTCAAACCTCTGAGGATGCTTGCCATAGATGCAGGCGAAACGTCAGGAGAAATGCCTCTAGAACATGGCTCTATAGCCCGAAAAAACCCACAAGAGATATTCTTTCTTTCCTTCAGTTACAGAGGTAACTTTTTCTCCAGATGGCAGATAAGATCCTGGAATCTTTTCACCCTAACCCTAAGCTGTTATGGTTAGAAAAAAAAGCAGGTTTTTTCCCTATCTCTAGCTTAAGGTTAGTTCTGGAGACAAAGCAGTGAAGACTCTCTCTCTCTATAACTATATAACTCAATCTTCTCAATTAAGCTCTTCTATCTATGATGTCTCAATATAGCTCAACACACAATATACTATCTATATTAACTCAGTATAGCTTAATACACTTCTTTATAGCTTAATATCTTAATATACAATATACAAGACACAATATATAATGTATAGCTTAATACTCAATATATAATCCAGCACTTTTTAACCCGTCCCCATCATTGGCCCGGCCTGTTTTTAATGAGTAATAGTGTAATGTTTTTGTCATTGCTTATGTTTTAATTTTTGCTTTGTATTGGATTGTTATTGTTTGCTGTTGTTGTGTTGAGGCCTTGGCCTTTGTAAGCCGCAACAAGTCCTTCCGGAGATGCTAGCGGGGTACAAATAAATAAATAAATCAATCAATAAATAAATAATAATAATAATGTATAGTTTTTGCAATGGTTTTCCCAGAGCTACCTGCCTAACCATCAGCACGTCTGAAGTCTTTCCTCTAAACTGAAAAGGCAGGGGAGATTTCAAAATGGAGACCTCTTCCCTGGGGAAAAGGCGGTCCCTAGACCCAAAGGGATACCTTTCTGAATCAATAGCTGCAAAGGAGGCCTGCAGAATGGCTTGGCAGACTCTGATACTATTAACCTTTAGGGCTCTTGCAAAGCTGCAGCAACCCTGGGTGAAAATGCAAGAGGGAGCAACCTCCAGCAACTGTAGAGTAAGGCAAATCAGGCTCCTGGGAGACGGAACATGCTGAATGGTGTAAGCTGGCACTTAAGGGGCATCTCCACTGTGGAGTGAAAGCAGTTTGATCCTACTTGCACCACCCTGGATCCATGCAGAGGGATCCTGGGAGTTGGCGTTTGGTGAGGCCACAGCACCCTCTGAATGGGAAGGCTCCACACATTGTAAAACTGCCAGCCTCATAGCATTGAAAAAGATCTTGGAGTCCTTGTGGACAACAAGTTAAACATGAGCCAGGAATGTGATGTGGCGGCAAAAAAAGCCAATGGGATGTTGGCCTGCATCAAGAGGAGCCTAGTGTCTAGATCTAGGGAAGTCCTGCTCCCCATGCTCTATTCCGCCTTGGTTAGACCACTTTACCTGGAATATTGTGTCCAATTCTGGGCACCACAATTCAAGAGAGATATTGACCTAAGCTGGAATGTGTCCAGAGGAGGGCGACTAAAATGATCAAGGGTCTGGAGAACAAGCCCTATGAGGAGCGGCTTAAGAGCTGGGCATGTTTAGCCTGAAGAAGAGAAGGCTGCAAGGAGATATGATAGCCATGCACAAATATGTGAGAGGAAGTCACAGGGAGGAGGGAGCAAGCTTGTTTACTGCTTCCCTGGAGACTAGGACGCAGAACAATGGCTTCAAACTACAAGAGGAGATTCCATCTGAACATGAGGAAGAACTTCCTGACTGTGAGAGCCTTTCAGCAGTGGAACTCTCTGCCCCGGAGTGTGGTGGAGGCTCCTTCTTTGGAAGCTTTTAAACAGAGGCTGGATGGCCATCTGTCAGGGGTGATTTGAATGCAATATTCCTGCTTCTTGGCAGAGGGGTGGACTGGATGGGCCCAGGAGGGCTCTTCCCACTCTAGGATTCTATGATTCTATGATTGAGTCATGGGGATTAAAGTTCAATCAAACTGCATTAATTCTGCAGTGTAGAGGCACACTTACTCCTTGGGAGGACCTGACTGGACTCAAGGCTGCACCTGGCCAAGCAGAACTATTGGACTGGTGCCGCACGGTCCAGTTCTGGCTGTCCATTGGCCCTTTGGGTTGGAGTGCCAGGCTGTTGGCTTTAGCAGTTCCTTTGGTGATGTAAGAGCTCCCATGTCACCAGAGGGGCTTCTGGGGGGCGTGTTTCCTGCTGCTCTGGAGGCACAAGGGAGCCACGGGCTCCAACTGCAGGGAAAGAGATCCCCCCTGAACATGAGGAAGGACTCCCCGGCAGTAAGAAGAGTTGTTCAACAGTAGATGCCTCTGGGTGGGCATCTGTTGGGAGGGCTTTGATATCATAGAATCATAGAATCAAAGAGTTGGAAGAGACCTCATGGGCCATCCAGTCCAACCCCATTCTGCCAAGAAGCAGGAAAATTGCATTCAAATCACCCCTGACAGATGGCCATCCAGCCTCTGTTTAAAAGCTTCCAATGAAGGAGCCTCCACCACCCGCCATGGCAGAGAGTTCCACTGCTGAACAGCTCTCACAGTCAGGAAGTTTTTCCTAATGTTGAGGAGGAATCTCCTTTCCTGTAGTTTTAAGTCATTGTTCCATTGTGTCGCAAGATCGCGCGGATCATAATTCCTCTCTCTCCTCTTCCTTCCTCTCTCTCATTCCCAACAATTGAGCTTCCACTCTCCAATCTTCCCTCCCTCTCCTCTCTCCTTCTTTCCTCTCCTCCTCTCACCGCCACGTTCAAACCCAACGACATAGTCCACCGACAGAGAAACGGCGAGGCGATCCGAAGCCAGACCTCTCCCCCACTACATCGATTCGCTCCCTCCCACAATCACCTCATCTAGCTCCCCTCTCTTCCCGTTCACCTTCCGCTACTAATTTTTCAACTCAGCTACATCCCATTTGCCCTTTGGCTACAATGGACCACCGGAAAACTACCACTATCATAGCGAAGACCTCTCTCGCCCATAACAGACAACACAGGAGAAGAAAAGAAGCGCGGACTGGCTCGCCTTCGTGGCGGTCCTGACAAAGAGCCATTCAGCCATCAAGAGAGATAGAGATAGAGAGGTAGAGAGATAGAGAGATAGATAGATAGATAGATAGATAGAGAGAGAGAGAGAGAGAGAGAGAGATAGGTAGGTAGGTAGGTAGATAGATAGATAGATAGATAGATGGCTGTGATTCACACACAGAGAGATATAGTATCATAGATTTGAAAGGGACCCTTAAAGAAGGACAATGATATCTTGAATGTTCCCGAGTAGGCAAACCAGACTCTCTCCACATCAACACTGACAAAAAAACAGCAAGAAATACTGTTTACCCACAAGCAGAAAGACATTACATATATTAGAAACCAACACTTTCTCATTACTTTATTTTCCAGATCAACAGACTGGGCCACAGCAACGCCTGGCAGGGGACAGCTAGTAAATAAATAAAATATGTGAATTTGTGTCCCGGCATTGAATGTTTGCCGTGTATATGCTGTGCTCCGCCCTGAGTCCCCTTCGGGGTAAGAAGGGCGGAATATAAATGTTTTAAATAAATAAATTAAATAAATAAATAGATAGATAGATAGATATTCCTGCCTGGCCAAAGGCAGCCAGACAGTGGGCCCAAGGGGTCTTTACCAGCGGCCGAGCGGCTTTGCCCTCTCCTTCCTGCCCGAGGCTCCCCAATGGGGCCAGCCCACCCGTTCCCTTGCGCCCCCCCCTCTCCCCGGACCCTCCGTACCGTGAGGTCTTTCTCTATTTCCTCGTACAGAGCGGACAGCTTCTCCTCCCGGCCGTCCAGGGCGGTGCTGGCCTCGTGGTGACGCTTCTGCCAGTTGTCAAAGTAGCCCGGCTCCAGGGTCCGGTAGGCCACCGCCAGTGTCCGGAGGCCCTCCCCTGCAAACTCCTAGGGAGACGAGGGCCAAGAGGGCAGGGGTCGGCCACTGGACAGATGGATGGCCGTAGCTCCAGCCAAGAGGCCCCGGCCCAAGAACTGCCCCCTGGAGCAGTGGTTCTCAACCTCCCTAATGCTGCGACCCCTTAATACAGTTCCTCATGTGGTGGTGACCCCCAATCAGCAAATTATTTTCATGACAACTACACAACTATAATTTTGCTACAGTTATGAATCATAATGTAAATATCTGATATGCGGGATGTATTTTCATTCACTGGACCAAATTTGGCACAAATACCCAATACACCCAAATTTGAACACTGGTGGCATTGGGTGAGGGATCAATTTTGTCATTTGGGAGTTGCAGTTGCTGGGATTTATAGTTCACCTACAATCAAAGAGCATTCCGAACTCCACCAATGATGGAATTGAGCCAAACTTGACTCACAGAACTCCCATGACCAAGAGAAAATACTGGAAGGGATTGATGGGCATTGACCTTGAGTTTGGGAGTTGTAGTTCACCTACATCCCGAGAGCACTGTGGACTCAAACAATAATGAATCTGGACCAAATTTGGCATGACAATCAATATGCCCAAATGTGAACTCTGCTGGAGTTTGGGGGAAATAGACCTTGACATTGGGAGTTGTAGTTACTGGGATTTATAGTTCACCTAGAATCAAAGAGCATTCTGAACCCCACCAAGGTTATAATTGGGCCAAACTTCCCACACAGAACCCCCATGACCAACAGAAAATACTGTGTCTTTGGTGACCCCTCTGACACCCCCTCGTGACCCCTCCAGGGGTCCCGACCCCCAGGTTGAGAAACACTGCCCTGGAGGGTTTGGGTCAGTAGAGGGGTCATCCCCCATGCATATAGGGAGGAATCGGGGGCCCCAAAGGTCAGTGGTGGAGACATCAAGGTGAGACAGGGAGGCTCCACTTACATCCAGGTGGTTGGTGGTCTTCTCCATCATGGATGCAGAGGAAGGGTGCAGGAGTTCAAACAGAATGGTGTCCGCACCTTTGCAGTAGAGGGTCAGCTTGCCTTTGGGGCAGCGTACTGGGAAGAGGAAAGGCATGGAGGGAGGGATGGAGGGATGGCCCAGGCCAGAGAAGGCCCAGCAAGGAGCAATGGTCAGTGAAAGGGATCTGCGGGCATTCCTGTCTTTGCCCCACTCACCCAAAGGGCCACCGTCCCTCTCCCCCTCAACGTAACCGCAGGGACGGATCTTCTCCCACCAAACTCAGCCACAGCCACAGCTCTTTGGCAGGATTCCTGTCCAAAGGGACCCCCCCTCCCCGCTTTTCCACATCCAAGGAAGCGGACAGCACCACAGGCACCAACGGCAGCTTTCTCTCACATCAATAAGCATGCACCTTGGCACAGATAGCATTGTGGACGCACACGCACCAATGACGGACATCCTTTTGCGCACGCTGTTGAAGTCCAGGATGGCCAGCAGCTCGTAGACCAGCGTCTTGCCCATCTCCACCACCGTGATGGTCTCTGGGGTCCGGGCGCGGAAGACGAAGCCAAAGTTCCTGGCGGCCGTGACCAGGGCCCCTTCGTCCGGAGACTGGGCCTGGTAGACCAGCTCCCCTGCGTCACAAGAGGGAGGGACACTGCCTCACTGGCCGCAGGGCCGCATTGCCCCCTCCCCACCTGGCTGGCAGACCAGGCTGACCGCTGACCTTTCCTCTTCTCCTCGGGCATGACCGTGTGGCAGAGGGACAGCAGGCGGAAGAACTGGTGAGTGGCCGGGTCGCCCTGCCTGACCGCCTCCACCAGGCTGTGGTCGTAGAAGGTGAACTTGGGGTCGGCCAGCGGGTTGAACGAGAAGTCCACTTTGGAGGAACTCTGCAAGGGCCAAGGATTCGTGTCACGCCCCAAAGCTCTCATCGTCCCTCCACCTTTCGCTTCCCTTTGACTGGAGACCAAAGGTGGGCCTGGCTCCCAGAGGGTCCAAACACATCATCATCATCATCATCATCATTTAATTACTTATTAATCACCCTCCATCCAAGATGCTCTAGGCAATTTACAAGCTAAATTGTAAAGGATAAAAATACATACATACAGATATTGATAAAATTAACATAGATCAAAAGCTCTAGCAAAAAGCCAGGTCTTAAGTGGGTTGTTGTAGTTTTTTCGAGCTGTATGGCCATGTTCTAGAGGCATTTTCTCCTGATGTTTCGCCTGCATCAATGGCAAGCATCCTCAGAGGGAGTGAGGTCTGTTGGAACTAGGAAAAAGGGTTTATATATCTGTGGAATGATATCCAGGGTGGGACAAAGGACTCTTGTCTGCTGGAGCTGGGTGTGAATGTTTCAACTGACCACCTTGATTAGCATATAATGTCTTGACAGTGCCTAGAGCAAACTTTTGTTGAGAGGTGATTAGACACAAGTATGTGGACAATTTCAACAGACAAGAGTCCTTTGTCCCACCCTGGTCATTCCACAGATATATAAACCCCCTTTTCCTAGTTCCAACAGACCTCACTACCTCTGAGGATGCTTGCCATAGATGCAGGCGAAACGTCAGGAGAAATGCCTCTAGAACATGGCCATATAGCCCAAAAAAACCTACAACAACCGAGTGATTCCAACCATGAAAGCCTTCGACAATACAGGTCTTAAGTCCTAGGGTAAAAGGCCCTAACACAGAGGGCGCAGGTCAAATGAGAGCCACTGGGCCTAAGAGTTCCCATATTAAAATACATTTTAATGTGTCTCTTTTATAGAAATGCATTTCAATATGTAAATTTGTGGAATTTTTGTAATGTTTGTGTGCTTTAATTATGCTGTAACCTGCCTCGAACCACAAGGAGAGGTGAATTATTATTATTATTATTATTATTATTATTATTATTATTATTATTATTGGAGAGGCAGAATGTCTCCCTCAAAACATGGGAGAGAACTTGGGAGTGAGGACTTGGGGAAAACTCACTTCCTGCAAAAGAACAGGATGGTTGGAAATTGGTTCTGCATCTTGGCAAAGATACGCTGGATTTCCCCGCCAGGCTCAGGGCTGCTCTGGCAAACACGGCAAGAACCAGGATTCAGATAATCCCAAATCTTCCATCTCAACGTGTAAGTCATTAGTGTTGTCCATGTTTTTTTTAAAATTTTAATTGCTTGTATTGTTGTTATTATTGCTTGTATTGTTGTATTGTGGGCTCGGCCTCATGTAAGCCGCACCGAGCCCCTTGGGGAGATGGTAGCGGGGTGCAAATAAAGTGTTGTTGTTGTTGTTGTTGTTATTATTATTATTATTATCAAGAACCCTGGTGTGGATATTTTGGGTGTTTATGCTGAAACCCGGGTGGACCTGGGCTGTCACACACATAGCTTTCTAACGCAACGGATGGCCACCACATCCCAGCAGATACTCCTGTCCTATTTTGCTTCTCCAGGAACAGTGCTGAGCTGCTAATGTTACATTTGATGTCATTCACCAGAAGACGGCGTAGAGCCAGCATGGGCAAACTTGGGCCCTCCCTCCTTCCAGGTGTTTTGGACTTCAACTCCCACCATTCCTCACAGCCTCAGGCCCCTTCCTTTTCCTTTTTCCTTTCCTTTTCTGCTTAAGCGGCTGAGGAGGAAAAGGAAAGGATGCGAGGATGTGAGGAACGGTGGGAGTTGCAGTCCAAAACACCTGGAGGGAGGGAGGACCCAAGTTTGCCCATGCCTGGCTGAGAGTCATAGAATCCTAGAATTGGAAGAGACTTGGTGGGCCATCCTCCAGTCCAACCCATTCTGACAAGAAGCAGGAAAAATGCATTCAAAGCACCCCTGACAGATGGCCATCCAGTTTCTGTTTGACAGACTCCAAAGAAGGAGCCTCCACCACACTCCGGGGCAGAGAGTTCCACTGCTGAACAGCTCTCAGTCAGAAAGTTCTTCCTAATCTCCTTTCTTGTAGTTTGAAGCCATTGTTCCATTGCGTCCTAGTCTCCAAGGAAGCAGAAAACAAGCTTGCTCCCTCTTTCCTATGACTTCCCCTCACATATTTATACATGGCCCTCATCATATCTCCTCTCAGCCTTCTCTTCTTCAGGCCAAACATGCCCAGCTCTTTTAGCCGCTCCTCATAGGGCTTGTTCTCCAGACCCTTGATCATTTGAGTCGCCCTCCTCTGGATACATTCCAGCTTAGGGTCAATCTCTCTCTTGAATGGTGGTGCCCAGAATTGGACACAATATTCCAGGTAAAGTGGTCTAACCAAAGTGGAATAGAGCATGGGGAGCATGACTTCTCTAGATCTAGACACTAGGCTCCTCTTGATGCAGGACAACATCCCATTGGCTTTTTTTGCCGCCGCATCACCTTGTTGGCTCATAGAATCATAGAATCCTAGAGTTGGAAGAGACCTCATGGGCCATCCAGTTCAACCCCATTCTGCCAAGAAGCAGGAATATTGCATTAAAATTATGTTTAACATGTTGTCTTTTTCACACGTACTGCTCTCGAGCCACGCGTCCCCATTCTGTATTTTTGCATTAAAGTGTTTTGGAAAACTGGCTGTATTTTGTGTGGTGTGGCGGAATACATTCTCTGTTATTTAGAACCCAGGAGTGCCTTTGCGTTTTCCATTCTGCACTGTTGTTTTTGTCAAAGCAAACAGATGAACGGTTCCATTGACCCTTGCCCTTGTGGCCTCACCTCCGTGATCTCCACCCGGTGTCCCTCGGCGTTCACATAGTCCCCTGAGGGAGGGAGAAGAGAAGCGCAAGTGAATGCCTCCCTCTTTGCGCATGGAAATACAGGTTGCTTACCTGTAACCGTAGTTTCCCCAGCGGTCGCCTGTGAATTTGCACATAGGGTAGTTTCTGCACCTGAGCAGACAGCTTTGGAACCTTCTAGATAGTTCTTTTCACCCGAAGCTGTCTGCCCAGGCGCTACCATATGTGCAATTCACAGTTGACCGTGATGGAAAACCTATTTGCATGAGGTGCATCCCGTCGCATGTGCCCAGCCCCGGCATCAAGGGAGGGCGCCCCTTACCACCCTGGCCCTGGCCCCTGGGGCCCCTGGGGCCCCTCACCGTAGACGACCCCCCTGATGCAGCACTTGTTGAAGACCATGATGTTCTGGGTGAGGGTCCCGGTCTTGTCGGAGAAGATGTACTTGATCTGGCCCAGCTCCTCGTTGAGGGTGGTGGTCCGGGCCTGGGCCGGCATGTCGCTGGGCCCGTAGTACATCTTGCGGTCCCAGTCGATGTAGAAGCTGTTGCCCAGGCGGATGATCTCCACGCTGGACCCAGGAGGAAGAAGAAGAAGAAGAAGGTCAAGGGAGTGGGTGAGGGGAACTCCCCCGGGAAAGACCACCCTGCTTGCAAGAAAAGAAAGGTCGCCAAGGCCAAAGAAGGCAGAATGGGGAGCTGCCATTGGGCTGAGCCACACCATTTTTGTTCTGGGGTTATAAATGTCATTACTTCCAAATTGGTTCTATCATAAAAATATGGGAAAAGTTTATTAAACAGCAAGAACGTTGTCTTTCTGGGAGGGAGAGAGGGACATCCTCCAATAGTACATTTTGGTCTAGTTTCTCAATGAATACCTCACCCAAGGGTCTCCACCCATTCAAACTAGTTTGCGGCAGCCACAAAAACAACCAAGTTTCTGGAGTAGAACAACCACTTTCAAAGGAAGCAATGCACAATTAAACAAGAAATAACACTTTCCAACCAGGAACAGAATTTTGTTACACAGAGAAGTTGTGGTGCAGGGCGTCCCCCACCGCCATTCTTGCCTCAGGGGGGCTTCTTCCTCCCAGAATCCCCCCTTGGGTGGCGGGAAAGTTTCCCGCCGCTCGGCCAGGTAGCCAATGGCCAGCTGACCACGCCTCACTTTCAGAGAGACTGGAGCTGGCATCCCCCTGGTGAAGGCAGCTGATCCATCCCACCCACCCTGCATGCAGTTTTTGTTTTCATCAGCAGTCAACTTTCGTTGTTGTTTACCTTGTTCTGGTTACCTGTTAACAGTTACTTCTTTGTTTTATGCTTCTTGTCACAACCCCTTGCTGGCGTGGGGCATGGGCCCTGGATCTGGTTTGGTATCCCCCCTCGCGGAAAGGGGGGACGGCCGCTGGCCCCAGTGGTGGCGAGTTGCGTTCGCCCGGTATTGTGCCGGCGGCACCCTGGCGTGTGCAGAATCTGGCAGTATTGGGCTGCCCGATTGTGATCCAGGACCCATGCTTGGCCGCCAACCCTTGTTCCTGTTATCAATAAATGAGTTGTGGCCATTGTTCATCCCACATCATGTGTGAGTGTACTTCTTGGGTTGGCTGTGGGAGGTGTATCGCACTTGCACACGCAAAAGATGTGTCATGCAGCTCCTTTGGGGCAAGCGCATGCACCAGGAGGCTGGGGAAGAGTTGGGCCCCCCAGTGATGCCCATGCCATGGCTGTCTTTCCCAGCACCAGGGCTTCTCAGAGAGGAGGGAGGGGCCTGGGCCCCGAGCCCTCTTGGCCCCCTGCCCTTCTCCTGGCCTTGTGAAGCTGCAAGGATGGAGCCTTACCCCAATGAGGTCACAGGTCACAGGGAAGAGGAGCCTGGCAAAGACAGGCTTGGGCCCCTCTGGCCAGTGCAACGCTGCCCCCTTCCCGACACACATACATGCTCAGAGGGCACCCTTGAACCTCAGGCCAAGGATGGGGGGAAGCCCTGGCCCAAGAACCTCAGGCCAAGGATGGGATCCCCCCAAGGACAGGTGGAAGGCAGCTCTGGCCCTGGGGCACCATCACCTTTCTGCAGCCATCCATAGACGGACACCTGGGACTTCTGGGCAACCTCATGGGAGGCAGGTGGCGTACCAGAAAGAGAACTGAATGTGCAACTGGCCTCCGGAGCAAGGCAAGCATGGAGTGTCCCTAAAGGAGATCATGGCATGGCTCACGGAGGGAACCACGAGTGTCCACAGGGGGCCATCTTGCCCAAACCTGCGCACGCCCAATATAATAATAATAATAATAATAATAATAATAATAATAATAATATTTTATTTATACCCCGCCACCATCTCCCCAAGGGACTGGGAGTGGCTTACATGAGGTCAAGCCTTACAACACATCATAGAATCATAGAATCATAGAATCCTAGAATCCAAGAGTTGGAAGAGACCTTCTGGGCCTTCATTCAGTCCAACCCCATTCTGCCAAGAAGCAGGAATATTGCATTCTAAGCACCCCTGACAGATGGCCATCCAGCCTCTGCTTAAAAGCTTCCAAAGAAGGAGCCTCCACCACACTCTGGGGCAGAGAGTTCCACTGCTGAACGGCTCTCACAGTCAGGAAGTTCTTCCTCATGTTCAGATGGAATCTCCTCTCTTGTACTTTGAAGCCATTGTTCCCTTGCGTCCTAATCTCCAAGGAAGCAGAAAGGAAGCTTGCTCCCTCCTCCTCCTCCCTGTGGCTTCCTCTCACATATTGATACATCAAAAACAACAAGCAATAATAAAAACAAGCAATAAGCAAAAATAAACAATACAGTTAATTTAACTCACAGGTAGGCAATAACACAAGAATGTAAAAACCTATGGCTGGGCCAGATGTAAGAGTTAAAACTTTAAAAATAAATCAGTGCTGGACATGAACAGAGGATGCGTCTAGTAGGAAGGAGGGTTTTAAACAAAAAGTACAGAACAACCCAATGGGTCATTAAAGTGCTTCTCAGGGTATTTTGCAGGGGATTATTCCCTTTAATATGGGGCCTCCCCCCCCCCCCGGTCTCTCTTTGGCCACTGCCTGTCCCTCGGACCCTCAGGGCCGTGGCGCTGCTGCTCACCTGACGTAGAGGGAGATGGGCACCAGGGTGTTGAGGATGATGACGTAGGACCAGAAGATGAGGAAGGCGGAGAAGAAGGAGGAGCGGACCTCGTCGGCCCAGGGCAGGAAGACCTGGAAGTAGTAGCCCTTGTAGTACTCCCAGGCGCTGTGGCCCAGGGCCAGCACCAGGCACATGACCGCCAGGATGGCAAAGATCTGCCCAGGGAGGGAGGGAGGGAGGAAAGACAGAGCGGAGGTCAGCAAATCCCTCGCGGTCTGGACACACCTGGGAAGCACCGGCAGCCTAGGCAGGCACCGGGCAGAGAACGGGGCAAAAAGGTAGCTCAAATGGACCAGGGAAACTTCTTAAGAGTGGGCGGGGGCTACCGCCAAAAATGTTTAATAACTCTCCAGAAGGTTCCGAAAGCTGTTCTGCGCAGGCGCAGGAATTACCATATGTGCGAGTCACAGTTGACCACGATGGGAAAAGATACATTTAGATGTACGGTGTGTAGATCAGGCATGGGCAAACTGATCCTCCCTCTAGGTCAGTGTTTCTCAACCGGGGGGGGGGGGGGGGGTCGTGAGGGGGTTTCAGAGGGGTAGCCAAAGACCATCAGAAAACACATATTTCTGATGGTCTTAGTAACCCTTTTGGCAGAGAAGGCTGAAGATCTCTCTGTCCTCATCCTTTTTGGTGTTGGTGAGAGACAACTCCCAGAATTCAAAAACAGCCCCCCCCCCAACCCCACCAGTAGTTAATGTTAGCCATGTCAATAATTGGTGCAGATCCATTTGTTGGTGGAGTTCAGAATGCTCTTTGATTGTAGGTAACTATAAATCCCAGCAACTACAACTCCCAAATGTCAAGGTCTATTTTCCCCAAACTCCATGTGTTTACATTGGAGAATTCGTGCCAAGTTTGGTCCAGGTCCATCATTGTTTGAGTCCACAGTTCTCTCTGGATGTAAGTGAACTACAACTCCCAAACTCAAGATCAATGCCCAACAAACCCTTCCAGTACTTTCTCTTGGTCTTGGGAGTTCTGTGTGCCAAATTTGGCTCAGTTTCTTTGCTGGTGGAGTTCAGAATGCTCTTTGATTATAAATCCAAGCAACTACAACTCCCAAATGACAAAATGAATCCCTCCAACCCCACCAGTTTTCAAATTTGGGCATATTGGCTATTTGTGTCAAATTTGGTCCAGTGAATGAAAATACATCCTGCATATCAGATATTTACATTACGATTCATAACAGCAGCAAAATGACAGTGATGAAGTAGCAACGAAACTAATGGTTGGGGGTCACCATAACATGAGGAAGCATATTAAGGGGTCGGGGCATTAGGAAGGTTGAGAACCACTGCTCTAGGTGTTTTGGACTCCAACTCCCACTTAAGCAGCTGAGGGGGAAAAGAAAAGTGCCTGAGGCTGTTAGGAATGGTGGGAGTTGGAGTCCAAAACACCTGGAATGTTGAAGTTTGCCCATGCATGGTGTAGGTGAGCCCAAACCCTTGGTTCCTGCAGCAGAATGCCTTCTGTCTCATGCGCCTTCCTTCCACCCTTGACTTGTGGCCAACTGGCAGGTGAAGAAGTCAAGGGCGCTTCCTCCCACAAGACGGGCCGGATCCAGAAACACTTCGTTCAGGAACTCTACTTGAACAGAGAGGCAAGTTCTCACCCCAATTTGGGAAAGGGAGCCAGGCCCATGGGACTCACCAGCAGCACTAAGAAGTTCATCAGGCGGTCGATGCACGTCCTTTTGAGGGTGGTCTTCCCGCTGTTCTGCATTAGCTTGGTGTCTGGCCCTGGAGATCAAAGAAGCCAAGGAGGAGCAGCATGAGTTGTGGTGATTTAACTCACAGATCAAAGCCCTTCACGCTCCAACGCAAGAAAGATACAAATCAAAGCCCTTCACGCTCCCCGCACTTGCTCCTCACCAATTTCCCATCTTGTCCAGCACCTCAGGCCCCTAAGAGCTGTGACAAGAGGGACATGCACTGGGAAAGGGACACTTGGGGCCAGAAGCCATTGTCAACATTGTTATTGTCATAGTCCACTTAATTACCCAAAGGTTTGGTCCCACATCCACGTTTTTAACTTTTTTTCTAACAGTGAGGAGGATGAAGATGACCTAACTTCCCCGGGGAATGGGTTCCACCACTGAGAAGGCCCTGACCTTCGTCCCCACCAAGCGTGTATGAGACAGAGGCGGGGCCGAGAGCAGGGCCTCCCCAGCCGATTGTAAACTCCAAGGTGGGACGTAGAAGAAGATACATTCGGACAGGTTCACTGGACCGGAGCCGTATAGGGTTTTATAGGTCAAAACCTGCACATTGAATTGTGCTTGGAATTGGATCGGCAGCCAGTGCCTATTAAGAGTGCTTATGCCCAGCCAAAACTAGACGTTCTGTTTGTTTATTGGCCCAAGCCTGTTGTTCTCTGTCCCAAGGCTAGATCTAGAGCAGCGGTTCCCAACCTGTGGGCCTCCAGGTGCTTTGGACTTCAACTTCCAAACAACTGGTAAGCCGGCTGGGATTTCTGGGAGTTGAAGTCCAAAACACCCAGAGGGGGTTGCCCTGCTCCCCTGCCCCCAGAGGTTCTCACTCCCACCACCCCACCTTGACTCCGAGTCCGGCCCCACCTGCGAAGATGACCAGGCCGAAGCACCAGTCGGTGTTGCGGATGGTGCAGCCCCGCAGCAGCATCCTCTCGTTGTCCAGGGCATACTTCTGCCTCTTGAAGACCAGCGTCCCTGAGAACCGGTCCAACTTGTGGTTGGGGGCTTCGCACCTGACCTCACCTGCAGAGTAAGACAAACTGTGAACGGGGTCCCCTCCCTTTTGCGATCCTCCCGCTCCCTTGGTGATTCTGCCCTGCTAGGCAGGCCTGGGCCAACTTGGGCCCTCCCACAATGCCTAACAGCAATTCCTTGAAGTCCAAAACACCTGGAAGGAGGGCCCAAGAGGCTCCTTTGGAGACAGGTGCAGGTGTGAAGAGATAAGAAGAGAGCAAGCCAAGCCCTGCTGGCCCTTGGAGCCCATACCGTCGGTCTCCAGAGTCTGGGGTTCCCCCACCCCTCAGCAGACCCTTGCCGGTGGTCTCCCACCCAAGAACTGCCCTGGGAGTCCCCTGCTTATCAGCAGGCAAAGAAGGGTTGCTCTGCCCTGGACATACCCGCCCGGGGAGGGAGGGAGGAAGGAAGGAAGGAAGGAAGGAAGGAAGCGCCGCGTTGGCCCACCTCAGAGCGACGGCTGAGTGGAGCGGAGTGAGGCAGGAAAGGGCTCAGAAGAGAGGCAGAGAGTGCAAAAGGTCTGTGAAAAGAAAGGAGGAATGGGGCATGGAGGGGGAAAGAGAGAGAGAGATGCAGACAGGCAGAGAAAGAGAGCAGTCACAGAGTCCAATGCACAGCCCCCTCCGGCAGGTGAGCCCAGGCACCGCTTACCAGGTGAGAGGAAGCCTGGGCACACCTGCCTTCACTAGGGATGGAGCATATGTGTCCATGGCATAAAACCTCCATCCCACACTGGTGGGCATGCCAAGTGCTCATCAATTACTATTTATTATTTATTTAAAACACTGATACCTAGTAGGCTTGGGTAACCACGGAAAAATTTGGTTCTAAACTTGTTTCGTTTTTAGGGGGCCCTTGCGTTTCGTTTTTTTTAAAGAATTCCAAAATTTTCCTTTAAAAAAGTTCGAAATATACGAAATTTCGTAAAATTACGAATCGATTCGTTAATGGTGGACGCGATTGTGCAATATGCTAAAAAACCCTAAATGGGACAGGGGGAACTTCTGAAGCTTCCCTCTCCCTCTGTTGTTGACTGTTGGTGTGATATTTATAATTTTTTTCACTGATAAACAAACAACAACTATAAAACTTGCACCAGACATACGGAAATAATTACGAAACAAATTCGAAACAATTTTGAACCAATTACGAAACAATTACGAAACAATACGAAATAAATTGGAAAAAAATTGTTTCGATTTTTAATTACTCCTCACAGTAGTCCTGCATGGCTCAATATTGGATCGTAAGCTACCTTTCGGACCGCATCTTGGCCTATGAGCCCACGAGGGCCTTGAGATCGTCTGGGGAGGCCCTTCTCTCGATCCCGCCTGCCTCACAGGCACGTCTGGCGGGGACGAGAGATAGGGCCTCTCGGTGGTGGCCCCCCGGCTGTGGAACACCCTCCCTGCAGACATCAGACAGGCGCCCTCCCTTATGGCTTTCCGTAAGAGCCTAAAGACCTGGCTATTCGAGAAGGCATTTAAATGAGTGCTACATTAACTGGTAATGACATTTGGAACAGAATATGGATTATGAGATTGACTATGATGATTCCTTGTTGTGACGGTGCGGATTAGTTAGTGTAATTTAGATTAATATGTAATATGGTTATGTTGATGTTTGTGTGCTTTATTGTAAACTGTTTTTATATGTTGTACACCGCCGCGAGTCGCCCCAGGGCTGAGAGCGGCGGTCAACAAATGCAGCAAATAAATAAATAAATAAATAATTTAAATACGAATTAATAACGAATTACGAAATTAACGAACGAAACCGCCCAAGCCTAATACCTAGTCCTTCCCGACCTCCGCGGAGGGACTCAGAATGGCTTCCAAACAGGCCAGAATTCAATGCCAAACATAGTATAAAACAGGGGTCCTCAAACTTTTTAAACAGAGGGCCAGGTCACAGTCCCTCAAACCGTTGGAGGGCCGGATTAGAATGTGAAAGAAAACAACATTAATGAATTCCTATGCACACTGCGCATCTCTTATTTGTAGTGCAAAAAACCCCACTTTAAAACAATAGAAAAAGTGAAAAACAATAGTAACAAATATAAACTCATTAGTATTTCAATGGGAAGTGTGGAACTGCTTTTGGCTGATGAGATAGGGTTGTTGTTGTTGTTGTTGTGTGCTTTCAAGTCATTTCAGACTTAGGTTGACCCTGAGCGAGGGGCCGGGTAAATGACCTTGGAGGGCCGTATCTGGCCCCCGGGCCTTAGTTTGAGGACCTCTGGTATAAAATATAATAAATACTAGGCCTGGGTAACAACGGAAAAATTTGTTTCTAAAATCGATTTGTATTTGGTTTTTTGTGTTTCGTTATTTAAAATAATTACAAAATTTTCCTTTAAAAAAGTTCGATATTTACGAAATTTCGTAAATGTGAAAAAAAATTACAAAACATTAACGAATCGATTTCCGAAACAATAACGAATCGATTCGTTAATGGCGGACGCGACCGCGAAATACGCTAAAAAACCTCCAAAAATTTCTGAAGCTTCCCTCTCCCTCTGTTGTTGACTGTTGGTGTGATATTATAATTTTTTTTCACTAATTAAACAAAAAACAACCATAAAACTTGCCCCAGACATGCGGAAATAATAACGAAACGACCTCAAAACAATAACGAAACGAATACAATAACGAAATACGAAGCATTTACAAAACTATTTAAAAATTCGGTTTTTTTAAAAATTGCTCCAGAATGGTTCGTTATCGTTTTGTAATTGAAAAAATTAACGAATTATTAACGAATTACGAATTAACGAAACGAAACCGCCCAGCCCTAATAAATACATCCACAAAATAGTGAATAGTGAAAGGACCAAGGCAGAGACACCTCCAGCTCATCCCCTGTTTGGGTATCAGACAGCACGTCAACGACTTAAATCAAGACATAGTTTTCTTAGATCTACAGAGACACTCGCTGGAACACCCCAGCAAGCGAGAGTCCAAAAGTGGCAGGCCCAAACCCAGCACCTCAATCCATGGGTGATACCAGATGAGAGACTCCCCCTGGGCACACAGAAGACTGGGCGACTTGGAAGGCGCTGAACAGACTGCGCTCTGGCACCACGAGATGCAGAGCCAACCTCAAGAAATGGGGCTACAAAGTGGAATCCACGACATGCGAGTGCGGAGAAGAGCAAACCACTGACCACCTGCTGCAATGCAACCTGAGCCCTGCCACATGCACAATGGAGGACCTTCTTGTGGCAACACCAGAGGCACTCCAAGTGGCCAGATACTGGTCAAAGGACATTTAACCAACTACCAATTTTGCAAAATCTGTGGGGTTTTTTGGGGTTTTTTACCTGTGTGTTTGTTTTGTTCTGTTAGAATTGTAACACAATGGTATGGTTGCTGATGACACGATAAATAAAATAAATCCACAAAATTAAAATAAATCTAAATATGCATTAAGAACCCGCTCGCCAAATTAAGTTGCCAGAATTAAAATCGTCATCCAAAGCAGTCCAAGTCCGCTCCAGTAAATCTTGTCTTTCCCAGATTATGCAACACACGTACATACACAGATGCTTCTAAAGTGGGGACTACAGCCACACTGTCACATTAATGCAGTTTGACCCCGCTTCAACCGCCATGGCTCAATATATTGTCCAAGGCTTTCATGGCCGGAATCACTGGGTTGTGGTAGGTTTTTCGGGTTGAATGGCCATGTTCTAGACCAGTGGTTCTCAACCTGGGGTCCCCAGGTGTTTTGGCCTACAACTCCCATTAATCCTAGCCAGTTTACCAGCTGTTAGGATTTCTGGGAGTTGAAGGCCAAAAACACCCAGGTTGAGAACCACTGGTCTAGAACATGGGCCTACAACCCAAAAAACCTACCTCAACGCATGGCTCAATACCTTGCCAAGTGTATAGCTTGGCCAGTCCTTCTCTGGGTGCATCTCCATTGTAGACTGAAGTTGTGCTGATGGCCTTGGACTGCCTGAGGCTCAGTGCTGTGTAATCTGTTGGGCGGGTGGGCTTCATCACCAAGGACCCTCCCCATCAATGCACAGCAGAGCAACCCAGCAGCACCACCACACTAGAAGCCTGGTCAGTCGCAAGGCCGAGCAGGGTATAGGGTTACAGCCTGTGCTGGACGGGGTCGCACTCCCCTTGAAGGCTCAGGTTCGCAGCTTGGGTGTGACCCTGGATTCGTCGCTGAGCCTGGATCCCCAGGTCTCAGCGGTGGCCAGGGGAGCATTTGCACAGCTTAGGCTCGTGCGCCAGCTGCGCCCGTATCTTGGGAAGTCTGACTTGGCCACGGTGGTACACGCTCTGGTCACATCCCGCCTTGACTACTGCAACGCTCTCTACGTGGGGCTGCCCTTGAAGACGGCCCGGAAGCTTCAGCTAGTCCAGCGCACGGCAGCCATGTTACTAACAGGAGCAGGGCGCAGGGAGCATACAACGCCCCTGCTGTCCCAGCTCCACTGGCTGCCGATTTGCTACCGGGCCCAATTTAAGGTGCTGGTGTTATCCTACAAAGCCCTAAACGGTTCCGGCCCAAAATACCTTGCAGACCGCATCTCGGCCTACGAGCCCACGAGGACCTTGAGATCATCTGGGGAGGCCCTTCTCTCGGTCCCGCCTGCCTCACAGGCACGTCTGGCGGGGACGAGAGAGCGGGCCTTCTCGGTGGTGGCCCCCCGGCTTTGGAACTCCCTCCCTGCTGAAGTTAGACAGGCGCCCTCCCTTATGGCCTTTCGTAAGGGCCTGAAAACATGGCTCTTCGAGATGGCCTTCAACTGAGTGCTATGTTATTGGAAATGACGACCGGAATGGACTACGACTATGAGACCGATTATGACCCCTGATATGACGAAGCGGATTTTTAGTATAGTAGTTTATGTAGTAGTAGAATGTTGTGTATTGTTCGATCTATTGTAACTGTCTTTTCTATGTTGTTGTACACCGCCACGAGTCGCCCTAGGGCTGAGAGTGGCGGTTAATAAGTGCAAGTAATAAATAAATAAATAATAAGCCCAAAGTGACAAAAAGAACAGAAACACACAGACCAACATTATCTCTTCCCTGGGAGGGTTCTCTTCGTAGTAAAATAATACAGTTGCACTATTGACAACAACAAGGTTTCCACAACACTAATAAACAAATACACAGTAGCCTTAGCCACACAGCAGCCATCCTACTGGAGCTCCCTCACACAGAGGCTTCTCTCACACACAGACGTTTACCTCACACGGACAAGCCTCCTCACACAGACTGAGGAGTTCTCTCACTGAGGCAAAAGTAACCCTAACAGGCTTCGGCCTACTCATTCTCCTCAGGGCGACACTAGCTTTGGCCCACTGACTCTTAACAGGCTTCGGCCCACTCATTCTCCTCAGGATGACGCTAGCTTTGCCCCAATGATTCTTAACAGGCTTCGGCCTAGTCACTCTCCTCAGGATGACACTAGCTTTGGCCCACTGGCTCTAACAGGCTTCGGCCTAGTCGCTCTCCTCAGGGTGACGCTAGCTTGGCTCCACTGACTCTTATCAGGCTTCGGCCTACTCATTCTCCTCAGAGCGATGCTAGCTTTGCCCCAAGGATTCTTAACAGGCTTCGGCCTACTCATTCTCCTCAGAATGACACTAGCTGTGTGGTAGGTTTTTCGGGTTGAATGGCCATGTTCTAGACCAGTGGTTCTCAACCTGGGGTCCCCAGGTGTTTTGGCCTACAACTCCCATTAATCCTAGCCAGTTTACCAGCTGTTAGGATTTCTGGGAGTTGAAGGCCAAAAACACCCAGGTTGAGAACCACTGGTCTAGAACATGGGCCTACAACCCAAAAAACCTACCTCAACGCATGGCTCAATACCTTGCCAAGTGTATAGCTTGGCCAGTCCTTCTCTGGGTGCATCTCCATTGTAGACTGAAGTTGTGCTGATGGCCTTGGACTGCCTGAGGCTCAGTGCTGTGTAATCTGTTGGGCGGGTGGGCTTCATCACCAAGGACCCTCCCCATCAATGCACAGCAGAGCAACCCAGCAGCACCACCACACTAGAAGCCCAAAGTGACAAAAAGAACAGAAACACACAGACCAACATTATCTCTTCCCTGGGAGGGTTCTCTTCGTAGTAAAATAATACAGTTGCACTATTGACAACAACAAGGTTTCCACAACACTAATAAACAAATACACAGTAGCCTTAGCCACACAGCAGCCATCCTACTGGAGCTCCCTCACACAGAGGCTTCTCTCACACACAGACGTTTACCTCACACGGACAAGCCTCCTCACACAGACTGAGGAGTTCTCTCACTGAGGCAAAAGTAACCCTAACAGGCTTCGGCCTACTCATTCTCCTCAGGGCGACACTAGCTTTGGCCCACTGACTCTTAACAGGCTTCGGCCCACTCATTCTCCTCAGGATGACGCTAGCTTTGCCCCAATGATTCTTAACAGGCTTCGGCCTAGTCACTCTCCTCAGGATGACACTAGCTTTGGCCCACTGGCTCTAACAGGCTTCGGCCTAGTCGCTCTCCTCAGGGTGATGCTAGCTTGGCTCCACTGACTCTTATCAGGCTTCGGCCTACTCATTCTCCTCAGAGCGATGCTAGCATTGCCCCAAGGATTCTTAACAGGCTTCGGCCTACTCATTCTCCTCAGGATGACACTAGCTGTGGCCTAATAACTCTTAACAGGCTTTGGCCTACTTCCTCTCCTCAGGAGGACACTAGCTGTGGCCCACTGGCTCTAACAGGCTTCGGCCTAGTCGCTCTCCTCAGGGTGACGCTAGCTTTGCTCCACTGACTCTTATCAGGCTTCGGCCTACTCATTCTCCTCAGAGTGATGCTAGCTTTGCCCCAAGGATTCTTAACAGGCTTCGGCCTACTCATTCTCCTCAGAGTGATGCTAGCTTTGCCCCAAGGATTCTTAACAGGCTTCGGCCTACTCATTCTCCTCAGGATGACACTAGCTGTGGCCTAATAACTCTTAACAGGCTTTGGCCTACTTCCTCTCCTCAGAACACTAGCTGTGGCCCACTGGCTCTAACAGGCTTCGGCCTAGTCGCTCTCCTCAGGGTGACGCTAGCTTTGCTCCACTGACTCTTATCAGGCTTCGGCCTACTCGTTCTCCTCAGGGTGACACTGGCTCTAATCAGATCTAATTTGCCAAATAGTCACCGTTGAATGTTTTTATGTGGAATGTTTTATATTGTGCAAATGCTATTTTACATTGTAAGTCGCTCAGAGCACTTTGGTGGAGAGCCACTAATTAAGAAATAAAGTGAAGGGAAGTGAAGCTTTGGCCCACTGACTCTATCAGGCTTCGGCCCACTCATTCTCCTCAGGACGACGCCAGCTTTGGCCCAACGACTCTTAACAGGCTTCGGCCTAGTCGCTCTCCTCAGGGTAACGCTAGCTTTGTTCCACTGACTGTATCAGGCTTTGGCCTACTCATTCTCCTCAGGGCGACGCCAGCTTTGGCCCAACAACCCTTAACGGGATTCAGCCTACTTATTCTCCTCAGGATGATGCTAACTGTGTCCTGATAACTCTTAACAGGCTTTGGCCTACTTACTCTCCTCAGGGTGACACTAACTTTGGCCCACTGACATGATCAGGCTTCGGCCTACTCATTTTCCTCAGGGTGATGCTAGCTTTGGACCAACGACTCTTAACAGGCTTTGGCCTACTCGTTCTCCTCAGGATGACACTAGCTTTGGCCCACTGACTCCTAACAGGCTTCGTACTCACTCTCCTCAGGATGACACTAGCTGTGGCCTAATAACTCTTAACAGGCTTTGGCCTACTTCCTCTCCTCAGGAGGACACTAGCTGTGGCCCACCTGCTCTAACAGGCTTCGGCCTAGTCGCTCTCCTCAGGGTGACGCTAGCTTTGCTCCACTGACTCTTATCAGGCTTCGGCCTACTCATTTTCCTCAGGGTGATGCTAGCTTTGGACCAACGACTCTTAACAGGCTTCGGCCTAGTTACTCTCCTCAGGACAACACTAGCTGTGTCCCACTGGCTCTATCAGGCTTTGGCCTACTCATTTTCCTCAGGGTGATGCTAGCTTTGGACCAACGACTCTTAACAGGCTTTGGCCTACTCGTTCTCCTCAGGATGACACTAGCTTTGGCCCACTGACTCCTAACAGGCTTCGACCTACTCACTCTCCTCAGGGTGATGCTAGCTTTGGCCCACTGACTCCTAACAGGCTTCGGCCTACTCACTCTCCTCAGGGTGATGCTAGCTTTGGCCCACTGGCTCTATCAGGCTTTGGCCTACTCATTCTCCTCAGAGCGATGCTAGCTTTGGCCCACTGACTCCTAACAGGCTTCGGCCTAGTTACTCTCCTCAGGACAACACTAGCTGTGTCCCACTGGCTCTAACAGGCTTTGGCCTACTCACTCTTTCAGTGCTTGGCTCACACTTTTGTAATCAGAAATACCCAATTAATTTTTAATATTTCTGACCTAATCCTGGGAGCCGCCTCAGCGCTTTTCGGCAGAGGAGGCGAAAGGCCTTGCGATGTCAGCCCTGAGTCAGGGTCCGAATGCATTGTTTTTAGAGAGTAAGGAGAGGGCTCACAGCAGCCATGCCCTGGCCACCATTTCTGAGGGCTCAAGGGTGGGGGGCGGGGCAAGCATGCCTGGGACCACCAAGGCCCCCCAGCCCCATCTCCTGTGGTGGAAGATCAGTGGGCCAAGAGGCCCGAGAGGTGGAAGGTTCCCGGTGGGAGTGATTCCCACAGAAGGGAAAGGCCCCTCAGGTCTCTTGACCCTCGGAGGAGGACCCCCATGGAGTCCTGGCAAGAGGTGCAGAGGCAAACGGGGAGCCCTCGGGCCAAGGAAACCCAGGGATTCGGGACAAGGAGAGCGGCTTCAGGGACAGCCAGGGCCCTTCTTCCACACGGCCCTATGTTTCCCATCATATCAAGGCACCTGGGAAGGAATCCCACGGGAGGATTGCAGCGCACCCAAATACCTGGGAGTCACTCTGGACCGTGCTCTGACCTATAAGAAGCACTGCCTGAACATCAAGCAAAAAGTGTGCTAGAAACAATATCATACGAAAGCTGACTGGCACAACCTGGGGATCACAACCAGACACAGTGAAGACATCTTCCCTTGCGCTTTGCTACTCATGCCCAGTGTGGAACACATCTCACCACGCTAAAACTGTAGATGTGGCTCTTAATGAGACATGCCGCATTATCACAGGGTGTCTGCACCCTACACCACTGGAGAAATTACACTGTTTAGCCGGTATTGCACCACCTGACATCCACCGGGAAGTAGCAGCCAATAGTGAAAGGACCAAGGCAGAGACATCTCCAGCTCATCCCCTCTTTGGGTATCAGCCAGCACGTCAACGACTTAAATCAAGAAATAGTTTTCTAAGATCTACAGAGACACTCGCTGGAACACCCCTGCAAGCGAGAGTCCAAAAGTGGCAGGCTCAAACCCAGAACCTCAACCAATGGCTGATACCAAATGAGAGACTCCCCCCTGGGCACACAGAAGACTGGGCGACTTGGAAGGCGCTGAACAGACTGCGCTCTGGCACCACGAGATGCAGAGCCAACCTTCAGAAATGGGGCCACAAAGTGGAGTCCATGACATGCAAGTGCGGAGAAGAGCCAACCAGAGACCACCTGTTGCAATGCACCCTGAGCCCTGCCACATGTGCCATGGAGGACCTCCTTGCGGCAACACCAGAGGCACTCCAAGGGGACAGAGACTGGTGAAAGGACATTTAATCCACTACCAAGCTTGCAAACTGTGTTTTTTTCTGTTTGTTTGTTTTGTTCTGTTAGAAATGTAATACAATGGTATGGTTGCTGATGACACAATAAATAAATCCCTATATATACATATTTCGCCTTTTGCCTCTCTGCGGGATCTAGAAATTCCCAGGAAGAGCATTTCAATCCAATCGGTGGGAAATCAAATCTGAAAAAGACAAACCCACAAAGGTGGAAGGACGGCTGTCCTTTAGGCTATTCTAAAGCAAGGAATCTTCTTTCAATGGGCCCTGCTCTACATTAGGATGAGCCATTTAGACCTAAACAGAGTGGCATGGGACCCTTGGCCGGAGGTGGGACTGCCCCTCCCCGCATTCCTGGGCAGGGTCCCTGCTGCTGGCCCAAGCGGGGCTGGGGGTTCCATTCCAGCCTGGGGGGGGGGGAGATGCATGGCATTCCTAAGGAGCCTCACGCCACAGAGGATGCCAGGGGGGGCCAGGCTGGTCTTCCTCTCCACTTCCTCGAAAGTCTCTGGGAAAAGTGAGTCTGCTTCTGCGGAAGGCTTCCCTTGCGACACTCTCACAGACACACCTCTCATGCACGCACGCAATTTATGGGAAGCGCAGCACACTTCCCCTCCATTGTTGGCTCCCAGGCGCCAGAGGGAAAGGCGGCCCCTGACACGCCCTGCGGAGGGGTCAGGCGGACGTCCAGCAAGCGGTCAGGCATCCATGGGGACAGGAGTGCCCTGACACCAGGCCTGTAGCGAGGGGTGGTTTTAGGGGTTCAACCCCCCCCCCAAATGTTTCAGATTTTTTAAAAAAAACCTGGTTTACTCATGAATTTTAACTGGTTAACCAAATCCCCATGCTAAGTCTATGAGATGCAAAAAAATTAAGAGTCCCTCCAGAACTGTAAGCACTATCTCAAGCAAATATTGACAATTTATTCACACTGTCATTACTTGCAGCAATAGCCGATGTAGTGAAGCAACCAAGTTGGGGGAAGGGTGGAGGTGGTTGACAAGGGCGGAGCTGCAGGCTATTGAAGGCTGCTCTGCCCCCTGCTGTGCTCTTTGCTTCAACGTGAGCTAGGAGGCAGGTTTCAACCCCCCCCCCAAATTTTCACCCCTCCCCGAAATTTTCACCCCACCCCCCCAAATTGTCAACCCTCCCCAAAATATTTTTCTGGCTACGGCCCTGCCTGACACCACCACCACCCCATCCCTTGAAGGAGGCACAAGGGGCCCTCAAAGGCACGGGTCCACTCTAATAATAATAATAATAATAATAATAATAATAATAATAATAATAATAATATTAATGTTAAGACAAGAGGAGGTGCTCTTGTCTTAACAAAAGGAAAAGGAAATGAAGGAGGCCCCCGAAAAGGTTCTGCTCTCTGTCCAGAAGGGCATTTTGGCCCCACTCCTGGCCCCAGGCTACAGATGATAATAATCTATATATATAAAAATGCTCTGTGCATAATGAGTTCCTTAAAAACAAAAGAACCAGTGAACAAAATCACACCAAATTTGGCAGCAAAACATCTCACAACTTAAGGAGTGACCATCACTCAAAAAATTATGATTTTTGTCATTTGGGAGTTGTAGTTGCTGGGATTTATAGTTCACCTACAGTAAAAGAGCATTCTAAACTCCATCAATGATGGAATTGAACCAAATTGGGCACACAATTCTCCCATGAGCAACAGAAAATACTGGAAGGGTTTGGTGGGCAGTGTCCTTGAGTTTGGGAGTTGTAGTTCACCTACATCCAGCGAGCACTGTGAACTCAAACAATGATGGATCTGGACCAAACTTGGCAAAAAAATTCCATACTCCCAAATATGAACACAGATGGAATTTGGGGGAAATAAACCTTGACATTTGGGAGTTGTAGTCACTGGGATTAACAGTTCACCTACAGTCAAAGAGCATTCTGAGCCCCACAAACGACAGAATCAGGGCAAACTTCCCACACAGATCCTTGATGACCAACAGAAAATACTTAAGGCCATCCAATCCAACTCCCTTCATCAGGGCAAGAAAACGTAACCAAAGCCCTCCTGACAAAGAGCCATCCAGCCATAGATATAGATAGATAGATAGATAGATAGATAGATAGATAGATAGATATGATTCACACACAGAGAGATAAAGTATCATAGATTTGAAAGGGACCCCTGAAGAAGGACAATTATATGTTGAATGTTCCAGTCTAGGCAAACCAGGCACTCTGCACATCAACACTTACAAAGAAACAACAAGAAATACTGTTTACCCACAAGCATAAGGGAATTACATATATTAGAAACCAACATTTTTTCATTACTTTATTTTCTAGATCAACAGACTGGGCCACAGCAACACGTGGCAGGGGACAGCTAGTAATATAATAATAATACACTTTATTTGTACTTTATTTGTACCCTGCCCCATCTCCCCGATGGGGACTCGGAGCGGCTTACATGGGGCCAAGCCCGAACAACAATTACAATCAAGAACGACCGACCAATAAAGAACGACCCACAGCTGGATCCCTCCAGTGCCCACACGAGGTCAAGGGGTTTGCCCTTTGAATCTCAGGGTTTCCAGGTGCAGCTGACCAGCCAGAGGCCCCAGGGCAAGAAGCCCACCTTGGCTGCCCCTTGTGTAAGGGGGACCTCCCGCATCCCCGTTGCCCCATTGACTCACCATCAAAGCCGCTCAGGGCCTGCAGGTTCTCCCCCAGCTTGGCCGTCACCGTCAGCGCCTGCTTGACCTTCAGGTTGGTCTCCCTGGAGACACAGGTCAAAGGCCACTTTTTATTTGGGGGATACAATGATTGCCCCATGAGCCTGCTCTGCGCCTGGGCAACTGACCCCTTCCCGGTCCTTGGGGTGCTGCCTTTGGGCCTGGGTTTGCAGAGCAAAGAGCTCCAACGGCTTCTTCGGCCAAAGGCCTTCCCTTTGCGAATGCCATGGATTCCCTGCGTCTCCTCTAAGCAGAAGCAAGAGGTGGACTTGGCCCTCGGGGACCCAAGGATTCTTCTCCAAGTGGCTCCCAGACTGGAAAATCCGGCAGGGCAGCTCAGACGAGGCCTGTTTAGCCACCCCGACCCCCTTCCGACCCCTTGCCCTTGACCTCCGGCCACTCACCCGTCCAGCTCCACAGTCTCAATGTAGGTCAGGCTATGCGGCTCACTGCTGGACAGGAGAAGCAGGTCGGCCTGGATGGAGGGAAGGTCCAGAAATGGAAAGGGTCTGAGCACCAACTCACAAAACAGACCCCCATCCCAGCTGCAGGAAGGGCCCCAGGTGAGCCTTCCTTTGGTCGAGAAGGCAGGAGAGGAAGGGTCTCCCGCTCTGGGGCCCCAGCTGGATCTCCAAAATGGCCCTCCTCCACTCTCACTCACAGTCACAAAGTTGTTGTTCTCCAGCTTGATGATGTCCCCGACTTCCACGTTCAGCCAGAGGTCCTCTTTCAAGCTGCAAGAATCACAGAGTTGGGGGGACTGCCTGCGGGGCCCGAAGGGCAGGAAGGGGCCGGTCAAAGGCCACAGTGAGGTGGGGGGGGGGGGCAAAGGCTACTTTCCCTTCAGCCTTCACCGGTTGGAAAGCCTACTTGGCACTCCATGTTTTGTTCTATTGCCTCTCTTGCATGTTTGGCGCACAGAATCCCAGAACCAGAGAGTTGGAAGAACCCCATTCTGCTCCATGCAGGGCCCCCATTAGAGTCTCCCCGACACCATCAGCAGAAGAAGAAGGGAGCTGTCCAGCTGCCCCTTGAAGATTTCCATGGAAGGAAGCTTGGCCACTTTGGTCTGGGCAATTGAGCCCACTGTTGGCCACTCCCACAGTCAAGAGGTCCCTTCTCATGTCCTCTCACTTCAAACCTGAGACCTGATGCTGTGCAAGAGGCAAGCCAATGCACTCGGTCTCCTGCAGCCCCTCAGTTTCAGATTCAGAGGGGAAGGGTGGGATATGCATGAGCTAGGAGCTCCATTGGCTGCCGTTCATCTTCCGCTCCCAATTCAAGGTGCAGGTGCTCACCTACAAAGCCCTAAACGATTTGGGACCCGCCTACCTGCGTGACCGCATCTCCGTATATGAACCCACACGTTCCCTTCGATCATCTGGAGAGGTCCTGCTCACGATCCCACCTGCGTCGCAAGCGCGTTTGGTGGGGATGAGGGACAGGGCCTTCTCCGTGGTGGCCCCCTGACTCTGGAACTCTCTCCCCAAGGACATCAGACAAGCCCCAGCGTTGGCAATCTTTAGGAAGAGCCTGAAGACCTGGCTGTTCCAGTGTGCCTTTCCAGAATAGGAAACTCCTGGCATCACGTCCCAAATGCAGACCAGGATTGTCTGCACATTGCACCTACCTCCAAAAAACCTCTACATACCTCCTGTCAAGTTCAGCACTTTTAAAGTTTGTCCATTACATTTGGCCCGGCCTTTTAGATTTTAAATGCATCATGTGTCATTGTTCTTAGTGTTTTATTGTCTTTGCTTGATGTTTTATTATTTGCTTATGAGTTTCACTGTTATATTTGTATGTGTTGTTTGTTGGCCATTGTAAGCCGCATCGAGTCCTTCGGGATATTTTGCGGGGTATAAATAAAGTTAATAATAATACATAATAATAATAGGAGGCACTAACCACTGAGTAGATCAGGCATGAGCAAACTTGCCTCCCCCCAGATGTTTTGGACTTCAATTCCCACAATTTCTAACAGCCGGGTAGCTTGTTGAGAATTATGGGAGTTCAAGTCCAAAACACCTGGAAGGCTAAAGTTTGTTCATGTTTAGAGTAGATGGAGGGTGATGTCAAAAATATAAAGAGAAGGCTCAGAGCAGGTGCTTCACCTGTGGAAATGACTGCAGTCTACATTACTTCGTTTGAGAATTTACCATGTGATTACAATTTGCTGCTCTTTTATTGATGCTTGCACTCTTCTCAGCCCACAGTACTGGGGAAAACCCCAGTGGTCATGCAATCCGCCCCCATTTAATTACAAATGTGCAGTTAAAATTTCAGCCAACGCGGAGTTGAACGGTCTTAGGAATCAAAGCTGTTGCTCAGCTTTCATTCTTTGGAGCTGCCCAAAGCCACCCTGGCCCCTTGCCTTTGGGGCAGCCCTTCTGATCACTAAAGGCAGCCGTTACGCAGTGCATTAATGTCCCCGTTTGGTGCCTTTGGTGGTCCAGAAGGACAGGTCATAGATAGTCAGGTGTGGAAGCGGAAATGAGCATAGCTTAGCATGATATATTGCTGGCACCACACAGTTATCACTGGACGATTCCCCTTCAGCTGCATCACAGACTCCTGGGCTGGCAGTAAAAGAAGTGATGCTTCAAGCTCCCTGCCAAAGAACTCCAGCAACCCGTAAACTATAGATCCCAGGGATCCAAAGAACAAAGGCCAGATGGCAACTGAAGTGGAATCACAGAGCGTAACTCTGTTGAGCCTGGAAACTGGGTTGCAGGCAGAGCACAGACAGAGAGGGGAAAATCAAGAGTTGGGGGACGCTCACCTGCCGTTGACCAACACTTTGACCGGCCGGTTGTTGACCTGCCTGTCGCTCTGGTGCCGATTCTGGAACAGACACACACAATGGGCTGAGAGGGTCACCAACGGGACGGAGCCCCTGGGCATCAGCTGGCCAGCTTCCCTCTGGATCACGGGGGTTACGCCTGAGGAGGGGGCTCAGCCCACAAAGGCTGCGTGGCAACCTTCTTCCTCTCACAACATTCCCTTGTGCAGTGATATTCCACACTGACACCAGAATCACACCGCTGTGGCTCTTTCTCATGGGGTCCTGGGACTTGAGGTTTTGCACCGAGTGTTCTCCGGCAGGGAGCCCCTGTGCCTCCCCAAGTGACAAATCCCAGGCTTGGCAGTCAACCGGAGGGTGACCCCTTCCAGGAAGGCACTCTTGACGTGCTCAGAGGCTGCACTCACCACGTCATCGATGGCGTCCTTTGCCGCGGAGACAGCCAGCACCAGGATCAGGGGGACCACGGTGGTGAACCAGGAGAGGGAGGAAATGGCCGGGATGAGCTGCAAGGAGGAGTGGAGAAGCATGGAATGGTAGATGTGGTCCAAAGCACCAGCCCCCCAGGCCTCCCAGTCAGTCGCCCTCAGAAGAAGCAAACGGAAGGAATGGGATGGGAGGGAAGGAGGGTCCCTTCCTCCTGGAGGGGCTAGAGTGAGGGGGAAATGCCCGCTCCTACCTGGAGGATGAGCAGGAAGAGGAAGTAGGCATTGGCCACTCGCTGGAATTGCTCAAACAGGTTGAGAGGCAGGAAGGTGAAGATGTTGTACTTGGAGGTCTTGATGGAGTTCTTCTGCAGAGGGACAGGAAGGCAGGCGGTCAGGCAGGGAGGGAGGCAGGGAGGGAGGGGCAGGCCCATTGCGCCCACTGGACGCCAGCGCCACCAGATCAGAATCCGTATAGAAATGCCTGCGCATGAAGCAGCCTTGGACAGAGGAAGTGAGGGTGCCTGCTGGGTATGCGTGTTGGGCTGGTGCTCTGAAGTAAACAAGGGACCGGTCCAAGGAGGGACCCCTCCCCACTTCCATAGGGGGTCTGCAACAGAGCTTGCCCTGCCCTGCCCCACTCCCTTTCCCCACTGGCTCCTGTCTGGTGCAAAGTTAGAGGGCAGGAGGCAATAAGAGAAACAAGCCGTGGAAGGAGGCCCAAGGCTGGCAACACAACCGTGGACAGTTCTGCCAGTGCTGGGAGTGGAAAGAACACCTGCAGCTTGCTTCTTGCACCCTCCGCAAGACAGGGCATCGTGAGGCATGCCAGGCATCCTCCTGCCCAAAGAGGCCCCAAGAGAGTCTTCTCCCACTCCTCCTCCTCTTCTTCCTCTCCTTTCTCCTCCTCCCTCCGCCTGGTTCCCTTGCACTGGCTTCCTCCAACTTGCCACTACTTGCACTATTAGCTCTTCCCTTCCTTTGCCCAAAAGACAGGGTCTGGCTTGTTTTGCACAGGCCCAGTTTTCCCTGCATGTCCCCCTATAACTTGGCACCTACGCAAAAGCCAGGGAAGGGTACATCAGGTGCCCTGCCTGCGATCCAGGTAAAACCCAGTCCAATCAGTGGGAAAGCTGGCCTAGACTCATCCTTCCTGGTTCATCCCAGGTCAGTCGTAGACTAGTGGAGAAACCTAAGTCCTTCGCCACACTAGAAATCCCAGGGTTGCATAAGAAGGAGCCCTGATGGCAGAAGGGTCAAAGCATCAAATAGCAAGGCCTCAGTATCTCCCCTGGCTCTGAAAGGGTCTTTGAGTGAAATTTGCAAATGCTAAGCAAGGGGCTTTGAATGAAATTAATAGCAAAAGAGAAATATACCCTTTCTCTGTAGAAAAGGAACAACACGGTGATAATGTTTTTAAGAAACAAGATGTGAAATGTAGAGGTCATACAAAGTTCAAGCCTACATAGGAAGTAGTTGTGTTGTGGTTAAGTTCAAAGGTTGTGGTTAAGCGCAGAGTCTGCAGGTACAAGAAGGTACTTTCCATCAAAAGGTCAAGGGAGAGGGGCTGGAAAGAGAGTACTTTCCATGACCTATTACTTGAGTATAAAGTCAGCAGAAAAAGAGGAGGGGCACGGCAGTCACTTGAAGGGTAGCATCTGCGTATGCTGCCAGGCTGTCTGTCTTCTTCATGAAGAAACTAAAATAAACCTTGTTTTTTTATCTTTTTTTGGGACTGTCTCCTTCCTTACGTGTTCCCATGATGTGGACCTAAGAAGACCCAATTTAGGGTCTCTAACAGCTCCATTGTGTCCTGGTCTCCACCGCAGCAGAAAACAGGCTCCCACCCCCCATATGTTTCAAATGTTTCAGCCTGGCTCTCATGTCCCCTTCTTCTCTCCACCTTCTCTTCTCCAAGGAAAACATCCTCAGCTGCCTCTGCCACTTCCCATAGGGCTCAGTTTCCAAAACTTTGGCCATTTTGGTGGCCCTACTCTGGACACCTCCCAGCCGGTCAATATCCTTCTTGAAGTGCTTTGCCTAGAACTGGACACAGGGCTCTTATTCCGGGGGGGGGGAGGTCTGGCCAGAGCAGAACAGATCTGGACACCAGGCTCCTATCGATGCAGCCGAACATCACATTGGCCTTTTGAGTTGCCACCTCACACTGTGGACTCAAGTTCAGCTTGTGGTCAACTAAGACTGTTAGGCCCCTTTCCCAAGCCAGGTGTCCTCCATCCTATACCTATGGATTTCATTTTGATTGCCACCGTGTTTATGTTCCTTTTGTGAGTCTTGGCCAATGGGCTCTCTAATCTGTGAAGGTCATTGTGCTTCCTGGTCCTCAACCTTGGCCAGAGTCCCTTTGCAGGGGAAGCCCCTTCCATGGACCTCAACCACTGCAGGAAGAGCATGGATAGGTGAACGCCAGCTTCCCATTTGAGCCACAAGGCCAGTCAACCGGGGTCAACCATGTAAATGCAGTTGGGGGGAACACACTACATGAAAGGAAAATTCCTGGGCTCTCCTTCCATGGAGGTCTTCCAATTGAGGTAATTGTCCACCTCTCAGAGGAATGAATGCCTGTGCTGGCATCGGCCAGGTGGACTAGATGGACCCCGGGGTCCTTTCATGGCTGGGGGTTGGACTAGATGACCTGACAAGCCCATTTAATGAGAGGAAGAGCTCCCTCTCTCCGGTCCTCTCTTCTCCCAGTTTTGGGTCTGGAACCGTGGGAAGAGAGTGGGTGGGGAGGCTGGAGAGGAATCCAGGCACACAAATCAACACCGCAGACAAGCAAACAAACGGGGGCTCTCCTGGGGTGGACATGGCCCAGCTGGACTCTGCGGCTTCCCTTGGGCCGCTCACCAGGCGCAGGGCCATGTCTGGGCTCCTGGCCGGCCAAGTGACTCACAGCTGGACGGTCTCCCTTCCTGGCCTTTGAGGGGGAGGAGCTCCTCGTGGCTCTGAGGGGGGGGGGCAGCCTTCCCACAAGCAGAGGGGCTGCAGCTGTTTCTGCAACGCTCCACGCTTGCCCTCCAGCTTTGGGGCCTGGGGACTGGCTTTGTGGATTTAAAGGTCTATGTTTGGTTCAAATGATTTTGGATGCTTATTTTCATATGTTTTCTGAACTGCTTTTAATAGTTCACTGCTGTAGGATGGTCCACAACTGGGCACCTTCTGACGAGGGGCCCATCGTCCCGACTCCATCTGGAGCCCCAAAAACCTCCCAGGTGGTGGCCAGTTAAGGCCAGTGTCCAGAGCAGATGCGGGTCAGTGTTATGCCTTGCCTGGGAGGGAACAGGGTGGCCTTAATGTCCAATATCCCGCAATAAATAGATGAGTTCCAAGTGTGTCCACTTCAGTATGGCTGGAAACACCTGGAGGGCGAACCACAAGACGGGGCTACTTACTTACCGCATAGTCAAACTGGTGGTTGAAGGCTCGGTCATTCGCTCGGAGGTGCCTCTCTTCCTCTGCGGAGGAAAAAAAGTGAGTCAGAGAGCGTCACGGACCCAGAGCAGTGTCTACGGGGACCCCTCCATCTTGGCAGAGACCCCGGTCAGAGGACAAGGGTCAGCAGCAAGAAGAAGGGAGGCTGGCAATGAAGCTGGTCTGATGGGAGAAGCCAACCAAGGGGCCACTGCTGCACCAGCAAAGGAGGACATACCTCTGCCCAGGGGTTTGCAGGGGTATCTGTGAACTTGGGCAGGAGGGAGCAAAGAGCTCAGACATGTCCAACTGAGGGAAGAGAAGAAACCCTCAACCTCCATCCCAGATTATCTCTGGCTGGCTTCATCAAAACCGGGGGATCATTTCCCACTTCTTATGTTATTGCATGGGGGTCCCAAACCCAATCCAGCCCAGCTTGCTTCTCTTCATCCAGGTCTGCCATCAACCTCCTCCGTACAGTCGTGTTGCCCAATTGGTGGCCACTTACCCACCCGTGCTCCTTTGCCCACTCACAACCCTGAAGGACGGGCAAGGCAAGGCAAGGCCAACTGATCCCCCCCTCCAGTTAGAGGGGCCCAGAGCAGGTCAGTGGTGCAACGTGACTCCAGGCAACGTGACTCCAATGGGATGGTCATGCACTACAACCCCATTGAGAAAGGACACAGCTCGCATATTTCTCACCTTCCCCGAATAAACCGATTTCCCTTGCTTGAAAGCCACATCTGGATTCCAGATATGTTTCGCAGAGCAAAAGAAAGCGAGGCCAAATTATCTGCCAACTCTGCCTCAAAGCGTTCCTGTGGGAAGAAGCCTTCTTCTGCCGTGGGAGAGGGCAAAGGGGAGTCTGGGCAAGAAGAGCGTTGCAGCCATGAGCAGATCCCCCCCCCCCCCACTGACCCATGCCAGGCTCTCTTCCACAAACTCCTTTCTCTCTTTGGAAGTGCTGAGTGACTCTCTGTTGGGGTGCTTTGAATGTGATTGTCCTGCTTCTTGGCAGAATGGGGTTGGACTGGATGGCCCACCAGGTTTCTTCCAACTCTAGGATTCTAGGATTCACACCAGAATGCAGTGGTGTCTCCTTCCAATGGAGGTTTAGAAACAGAAGCTGGGATTGAATGGTGTCTTCCTGGCTGGTAGAAGAGAGTCACCCTGGATGTCCCCTTCCAACTCTGTGATTCTACGCTGGACAGCGACGGCACCTGGACCTCACCTTCTGCCCCGGATGGGCGTTTGTCTGGTGGAGAGCCAGAGGTCCCCTGCTTTCCTTCAGCGGAGCCGAGGAAGCCTCTCCAGTGGGAATGCTCCAAGGCTTGCAAACCAGGGCTGGGCCATTGTGTGGAGCGGGAACGGGGACAGCGCCAGAAATGCAACGCGGAAAAGGGAAGGGGCGACTACGGCAGGCAGATTTAGAACATGGAACAGCTCAGGAATGCTCTGGCACCCCTTTGGGAGATGAATCTTGACCAGGATGAGCGTTGAGGTTGGGATTAACACATGCAGGGCTTTGGTAAAAGTACACATCCCCGGGCCCCGCAGACCACAGCCAAGGGAGTGGTAAGAGCTGTATCTCCGCCGAGGAGGGGCGCATGGAAAATGCTCTTCCCTCCCTTGCGTTCTTTCTCTCTCTCTCTCCCGGCCGGGGCCTCAACTGCTGGCGGAAAACAGCTGCCCTTTTTATGGTTTTGTTCCTGGCAATCCTGCCCCTGGCTTCACATTTTCCAGTCTATTATTTCATCCCCAGACTCCTTGCATGGACTTTTAGGCTGAAAAACAGGGCAGGGAGCGTTGCGGAAACTTGGAGGAAGGGCCGCTGACCATTTTGGGGTTTTAGGAGGGAGGGCGCATCTCTCCAAGGAATC
>NW_026845477.1:301373-321842 GCF_025583915.1 Anolis sagrei ordinatus | reverse complement strand
ATAATAATAATAATAATAATAATAATAATAATAATATCCCACCACCATCTCCCCGAAAGGGACTTGGGGCAGCTAACATGAGTAACTGTTGTATGTCAGCCTGTTCAGCCTGTGATGGTGTCTGATGTTTCTGTTGATGTTCATGATGGTATCTGATGTTCATGTTGATGTTCATGATGGGAATGGTGTTCCTGATGAGGGACCTGGGCTTGACGGTTTGCTTGGGCCTGAGCTAAGTTCAGAAGAGACTCCTGAGCTGTTTCAGTAAAATTCCCAAGGCCACATTCCTGGGAGTGACCATTCACCGCTTTTCTCAGAGCAACTGTCTGAAAATGATGCTGAGATAGATTGGCCAGGTGTGAAACCTTGAACAGAAAGTGAAACCTTGGACAGAAAGCAAAGTTTTAATAAACAGAGACAAAGCTTTCAGAAATTGAGGTTATCCCTTCGACTACAACACGACTCGTCACGCCTGGCAGGGACGAGAAACAGGGCCTTCTCAGTGGCGGCCCCTCGGCTGTGGAACGCCCTTCCCACAGATATCAGATTGGCCCCCTCCTTACTGGTATTCCGGAGAAAAGTGAAGACCTGGCTGTTTGAACAGGCATTTGACTAAGCAGTGTAATTGATTGATTAGCAGAACATGGAATAATGGATAACGAGGCTGGATTCTGATTCTATTGACCTAACAGCTGGTAAACTAGCTGGGATTTCTGGGAGTTGTAGGCCAAAAACATCTGGGGACTCCAGTTTGAGAACCACTGATCTAGTGGGAAAGTCAAGAAAAATGCTTTCCTTTCAGTTTTGGGTTCTGGATTAAACTTATAATGATGATTCATGAGAGTAAATTGCCTCAGTTGAGGTAACATCGTTATTTATCAAGGTCTTGGTTTCCAGTGCTCTAAGTTTCATGCACCAAGTTTTTTGCCAAGTGTAAGTTTTGTCTATGAGATGTTCCTGCTGTTTTGTTTCATATTTGTATGTGCCCTGCTTCATGGATTTCTATAGACTCATGGATCGGGTTCTCCTTTGTAGCTCACGAGCTATTTGGGATCTTGGCCTTTTACTGTTTTGCTATTTTTTATTGCTTTGTTTACATATATTCTACAATAAACTGCTTGCTGATTTTGCCAAGCTGGTGTGGTGTCTAAGGTCAGAAGTGTTCCTGCTCTGGTGCACGACAGTAAAACCATTTCCCCCCTGTTTCCCTGTTATTCCCCAACCACCACCACCACCACCACCCATGTCCCCATTGTGGAAACAACCCTCTTTGGTGACATGGGAAGTGGGAAGGGGGAATAACCAGCACAAATGGGGGAAATGGTTTCCTCTTTCAACTCCCCCGCTGCAATATGGACTATCCTTCTCTCTCGAGCGTCCCCTTGTGCCCTCCGCCCGGATAATGGAACTGGACCCCATTCCCAACCGGCCCCCAGCTCCAGTCTGCCAGTGCATATTGCCACCGACACCCGCTTCCCATTGAGCTGCCATTTGAGGTCCTGCGCCAATCACAGGGCCAATGCCACAGGAAGAGAGAGTGGTGCAACACCATGCAAACACCTGCTCCATGCAAACAATTCCTTCCGAACAGCTGGTCAGCTGGCTGTGATTTCTGGGAGACAGATGAAGCCCAAAACACCTGGAGGAGCAGAGCTGGAGGAACCCAGGGATAGAAGACCCTTGGAGGGCTCTTCCGATTCAATGCTCCCATTCTGGGCCACTGGGGCAAGGATCTCCTCCTGCTTCCCAGGAAAGGGAGCTGGCCTGGGTTCTCCCAGGAAGGGTGGAGAGGCACGGCGGGCCTTCTTGGCCTCCCCAGCAAACGGCAAAGGACGGAAGGATCCCTGCCTCAGAAAGGCAAAGGCCCAGCAGCCAGGAAGTGACAAGGAAGGCGCTCGCTGGTCTGGTCCTCCTGGGCTAAATTTGGGGATGGAAACAGAGCTGTAGCCATGGAGACCAAGAGGAAGGAGGAGGAGGAGGAGGAGGAGGAGGAGGAGACGCGGTTTCTGGCTGCGCCTCTGAGGTCGCAGTGGACAAACTGGACATCTCCTCCTCCTCCTCCTCCTCATGCCTACTTCTCTAAAGCTTTGTGTCCCTTTGATGCACCTGGTCCTCCTGGGGGTCCACAGGGGAAGGGGTCAGGGGAGAGGGGTGCAAGCAAGGAAGGAAGGAAGGAAGGAAGCAAGGAAGGAAGGATCATAGAATCACAGAGTAGAAACCCACCATTCTGCCAAAAAGCAGGGCAATCGCATTCAAAGAAAGAAAGGAAAAAAGGAGGAAAGAAGGAAGGAAGAAGGAAGGAAGAAAGAAGAAGAAAGAAAAGAAGAAAGAAGAAGAAGAAAGAAAGAAAGAAAGAAGAAGGAAAGGAGAGAAGGAAGGTGAAAGAAGGAAGAAAGAGGAGGAGAAAGAAGGAAGGAAGAAAGGAAGGAAAGGAGGAAGGAGAAGGAAAGAAGAGAGAAGGAAAGAAGAAAAAGAGGAAAGAAAAAAAGAAAGAAGGAAGGAGGAAAGAAAGAAAAGAAGGAAAGAAAGAAAGAAAGAAAGAAAGAGAAAGAAAGAAAGAAAGAAAGAAAGAAGGAAAGGAGAGAAGGAAGGTAGAAATGAAGGAATGACAGAAAGAAGGAGGGAGGAAAGAAGGAAGGAAGGTAAAAAGGAAGGAAGGTAGGTAGGAAGGAAGGAAAGAAGGTAGAGAGGAAAGAAAGAAAAAGAAGGAAAGAAAGAAAGAAAGAAAGAAAGAAAGAAAGAAAGAAAGAAAGAAGGAAAGGAGAGAAGGAAGGTAGAAATGAAGGAATGACAGAAAGAAGGAAGGGAGGAAAGAAGGAAGGAAGGTAAAAAGGAAGGAAGGTAGGTAGGAAGGAAGGAAAGAAGGTAGAGAGGAAAGAAAGAAAAAGAAGGAAAGAAAGAAAGAAAGAAAAGAAAGAAAGAAAGAAAGAAAGAAGGAAAGGAGAGAAGGAAGGTAGAAATGAAGGAATGACAGAAAGAAGGAGGGGAGGAAAGAAGGAAGGAAGGTAAAAAGGAAGGAAGGTAGGTAGGAAGGAAGGAAAGAAGGTAGAGAGGAAAGAAAGAAAAAGAAGGAAAGAAAGAAAGAAAGAAAGAAAGAAAGAAAGAAAGAAAGGAAGGAAAGAGAAGGAAGGTAGAAATGAAGGAATGACAGAAAGAAGGAGGGGAGGAAAGAAGGAAGGAAGGTAAAAAGGAAGGAAGGTAGGTAGGAAGGAAGGAAAGAAGGTAGAGAGGAAAGAAAGAAAAAGAAGGAAAGAAAGAAAGAAAGAAAGAAAGAAAGAAAGAAAGAAAGAAAGGAAGGAAGAGGAGAGAAGGAAGGTAGAAAGAAGAAGGGGAGAGAAGAGGAAGAAAGGAAAAAGGAGAAGGAAGGAGGAAGGAAGGAAAGAAGTAGAGAGGAAGAAAGAAAAGAAGGAAAGAAAAGAAAGAAAGAAAGAAAAGAAAAAGAAGAAGAGAGGAAAGAAGAAAAAGAAGGAAGAAAGAAGAAGAAAGAAAGAAAGAAGAAAGAAAGAGAAGGAAGAAGGAAAGAAAGGAAGAAGGAAGGAAAGAGGAAGAAAGAGAAAAAGGAAGGAAGGAAGGAAGGAAGGAAGAAGGAAGGAAGGAAGGAAAGGAAAGAAGGAAGAGAGGAAGGAAGGAAGGGAAGGAGGGAAGGAAGGAAGGAAGGAAGGAAGAAGGAAGGAGGGGGGGGGGGGGGGGGGAGGGAGGGAGGCTGCTGTCCAGTCAGAAGGGAAGTCTATGGATGACCTTTGGGAGCCTTCCCTGCACCTTCAGAAGGTGGCTCCCATGGCTGACCCCCAAATGCGTGCTCCCCATGGGCAGTGCTGCCAACAGGCTCAGGGGGCTCTGACTGGGGTGCTGGGGGGTGGAGGGGGGGGGGGGGGGTGTTCCTCTCCAACTGTTGTTCTCAAAGGGACATTTCATTTGGAACCAGGAAACCCTGAGGAAAGTCCCTCTCCTGGCAGGAGCCTACTGGGCGTTTCCATCCTTCCTTCCCTTCAACCTTTCCTTCCTTCCTTCCTTCCTTCCTTCCTTCCTTCCTTCCTTCCTTCGCCCCCATTTTGGCTAATGGTGCCCCTCAAGGCTGTCTGCTCACCTCCAGACCCCTCTGTAGGGAAGGGGTCCAGCCTGGGAGCCTTCTTTTGGGCGGGGCCCTCAAATGGATGCCCAGGGAAGCTCCCCCGCCTTTTGTCCTCCCCTTCTAGAAATCCACATCACTCTAGCCACCCCAAATACATGCCTGGGTGGAAGGGCAAGGAGGAAGGACCTACTTGAGCTGAGGAGCGCCTGTGCCTCCCCACCTGGCCGGCTCTTCTGCCCTGGCGAGGCCAGCTCCTCGGGGCCCTCCAGCGCAGGGGCCCCGCTCAGGCCGCCTCATGCCAAGACCCCTTCTGGCAATGCAAGTGGGCATTGGGCACCGCCGCGCATGGCAGGGGGGCTGCGAGAGGGGCCCGGCTCTGGCAGGAGAGGAAGGGAGAATGGGGTGCCCCCCACCCCCTCCACGTTCAAGGAGGTGCCGGAATGTGTGCCAGGGAGGCTGCCGGAATGCGTCCGTTGGTGACAGTTGGAGGGCAAGTGGGAGAAAGAGACAGAGAGAGGGAGTGAGAAGTAAACAGATAGATAGAGAGAGAGAGAGAGAGAGAGAGAGAGAGAGGGATAGAGGGATAGATTCATTTTCATGGGGTTGGAAGAGATCCCTAAGGGCCATCAAGTCCAACTGCTAAGATGATAGATAGATAGATAGATAGATAGATAGATAGATAGATAGATAGATAGATAGATAGATAGATAGATGATAGATAGATAGATAGATAGATAGATAGATAGATAGATAGATAGATAGATAGATGGGGAAAGGGAAGGACAGACAGACATATAGAAGAGATGGATGGATGGATGGATGGACGGACGGACGGACAGACAGACAGACAGATTGTCAAGTTTTATATTTTGGTGAATGTCTATTTGGTATTAAGTTTATAGTAATAGTTGTTCTGTTTTCTTTATGTGTCCTGCTTTGATGTAATTTATTATATGTCTCTTGATTGGCACTCAATGTTTGCCAAAGGAGTTGTTAGATAGATAGATAGATAGATAGATAGATAGATAGATAGATAGATGGAAAAGGAAGGAGGGAGGGAAGGATAGGTGGATGGATGGATGGTTGGTAGAAGGGAAAAACAGACAGACAGACAGACAGACAGACAGACCAATAGATGGAAGAGAGAAGGGAAGGAGAGATGGATGGATGGATGGATGGATGGATGGATGGATGGATGGATGGATGGATGGGAGAAGGGAAGGACAGACAGACAGATAGATGGAAGAGAGAAGGGAAGGAGAGATGGATGGATGGATAGATGAATAGGAGAAGGGAAGGATAGACACAGATAGATGGAAGGGATGAGGGAAGGAGAGATGGATGGATGGGAGAAGGGAAGGACAGACAGATAGACTGATAGATGGAAGAGAGAAGGGAAGGAGAGATGGATGGATGGATGGATGGATGGATGGATGGATGGAAGGATGGGAGAAGGGAAGGATGGACAGACAGACAGATAGATGCTTGCTGCTGTACCAACGCTAGGTAATCTCTCCACCTGGCCACACAGGACGCTGCTGCTGTTGAGCTAGCACTGCTTGTTGCCAGTGCTTGTTGCCCCCACTGGCAGGATCCCCTCCATCGTGGTCCTATCCTGGCTGCTGGGCTCTGCCCTCTCAGGCTTCTGCCGAGTAGGCTGATACATCGTAGGAGCCCACAGGAGCCAGTGGAGCTGGACTCTGGCCCGCAATCTTCTCCACCATTTGGGGCCCTTCAAAAACACTGTGTAGTCCTTGTGTAGACCTGGTGTTGACCTTTTCTGTGCTGACCTCTTTGTGCTGACTGTTATTGTGTAGATCCTGTTAGACCAACCGCGCTGACCACCACCGTGTTAACATCTCCGGAACCCATCCGCTAATTGACACCAATCGTCCAGTTTACATCGGAATCATAACGCATTGCCAATTGTCAATCTTTGATTGGCGTGCTACATACTGTGGTCACCTCGTGTTATAGTTCCGCCATATTTGCTGCTAATGTGGGAATAAGATCTTTATATAGCACTTTAAAGGCGCCTGCCTCCATTGCCGACTGATTCGCACTTTACCTTACCCGTATCCTCCTGCTGCACTTTAATAATATTGAGGGCTAAGTTTTGGCTTATTGCACTTTAATACCTTGATGCACTTTAAAACTTGCACCTTAAGAGCGACTCTTGTGGCCGTGATAATTTGCTACCTGTTGTGATTGCTGCACTCAAGACCCCAGCACTCTAGGGACCACCTTGCTTTTGGTTGAACGTTCACTACCGTGTCTTCCATCTACCGAAGTGTGTTGTTCCCACCCATGTGGTCCCCTACCCTCCTATGTATCCTGGCCCTGTCATTATTGATTGGTGGAAGGTGCAGGGGAGGAGGAGGGCCGCTGAAGAACAATGAGGAGGGGAGGGGGGATAAAGGAGACCAAAACAATTGGCAAGAAAAAACGCCAACATCTCAAACATCGGTTGGAATAGAGAATAAGACCCTGGTCATAAACTGCGGCATGGAGGAAGGGAGGTGTTCCGCTAGCCGAGGGGCCCCCATAAAGGTCGTGGTGGGAAGGAGGAGATGCGGGAAAAGGAGACCTCAAATTCGGCCTAATTCGGACCGCTTATCCATATTAACAACCCGGTCTCCTAAGGTAAATTGGTGTAACCAGGTGAGCGGGCCCTCTGGATTGAAGGTGGTGCTGCTAAACGCCAGATCTGTCAACGGAAAAACGACCTTTATCCAGGATTTAATCCTGGATGAGCGGGCAGATCTGGCGTGCATTACGGAGACCTGGTTGGATGAAGCTGGGGGGGTGAATCTCACCCAGCTTTGTCCTCCAGGTTTCTCCGTACAGCACCAACCGAGATCCGGAGGACGGGGAGGCGGGGTCGCAGTAGTCTATAGAGATTCCATCCATCTGACCAGGAGTCCCATCCCGCAGACCACAAATTTTGAATGCGTCCACCTGAGGGTGGGTGACCGGGACAGAATAGGGATTCTGTTAGTGTACCGTCCACCTCGCTGCACTACAGTCTCCCTACCTGAGCTAGCGGGGGTAGTCTCGAGCCTGGCGTTGGAGCCTCAACGGCTTCTTGTGCTGGGGGACTTCAACATCCATGCCGAGGCGACCCTCACAGGAGCGGCTCAGGACTTCATGTCCGCCATGGCAACCATGGGGCTGTCCCAACAAATAACTGGCCCCACCCACTGTGCTGGACACACATTGGACTTGGTTTTCTGCCAGGGATGGGAGCAGGATGGCGGTGTGGAGGAGTTGTCTATCTCTCCGTTGCCATGGACCGACCACTTCCTGATCAGATTTAGGCTCACTGCGCCCCCTAACCTCCGCAAGGGTGGAGGACCCACTAAGATGGTCCGCCCCAGGAGACTGATGGATCCGAATGGATTCCTGACGGCTCTTGGGGATTTTCCTGCCACCTCGGTAGGTGACCATGTCGAGGCCTTGGTCGCTCTCTGGAATGGGGAGATGGCCAGGGCAATTGACATGATCGCTCCGGAACGTCCCCTCTCAAGTAGCTGAGCTAAACCAGCTCCTTGGTTCACTGAGGAGCTGGCAGTGATGAAGCGAAGGAAGAGGGAACTAGAGAGCGTGTGGCGTTCAGGACCCAAGCGAGTCAAATCGAGCACGGTTTGTGTCCTTTCTAAGGGCATATGCCGCGGCAATAAAAGCCGCAAAGAAAACTTTCTTTGCGGCCACTATTGCGTCTGCAAAAAACCGTCCGGCGGAGTTGTTTCGGATTGTCAGAGGTCTTTTAACTCCCCCTATTTCAGGTGGGAGCCCTGACAACTCGGCAGCGCGCTGTGAAGCATTTGCTCGGTTCTTTGCAGACAAAGTCGCTTTGATCCGCTCTGGGCTGGACGCCACATTAAATGCAGTCTCTGTGGATGTGACACAAGCACCTGCTTGTCCGATTTTGTTGGATTCTTTTCAGTTTGTGAAACCCGAGGATGTGGACAAGATACTTGGAGGAATGAGGCCGACCACGTCCATCCTAGACCCCTGCCCATCCTGGCTTCTAAAGGAGGCCAGAGGGGGATTGGCTGAGTGGGTGGAGGTGGTGGTTAATGCCTCCTTTCGGGAAGGCAAAATTCCAGTGAGCTTAAAGCAAGCTATAATAAAACCGCTGTTGAAGAAACCATCACTAGGACCCCACTAAATTCGACAACTATCGGCCAGTTTCCAATCTCCCCTTCTTGGGCAAAGTCTTGGAACGTGTGGTGGCCTCACAACTCCAGGTATTCTTGGTAGACACGGATTATCTGGATCCGGCACAGTCTGGTTTCAGACCGGGACATGGTACCGAGATGGTCTTGGTCGCCTTAGTGGATGATCTGCGCCGGGAGCTAGACAGGGGGAGTGTGTCCCTGTTGGTGCTCCTGGACCTCTCAGCGGCCTTCGATACCGTCGACCACGGTATCCTTCTGGGCGCCTTGCGGAGATGGGTCTTGGGGGCACTGCTCTGCAGTGGCTCCAGTCATTTCTGGAGGGTCGTACTCAGAAGGTGTTATTGGGGGACTCCTGTTCAACACCACAGCCTTTGACCTGTGGGGTTCCACAGGGTTCATACTGTCCCCCATGCTGTTTAACATCTACATGAAGCCGCTGGGTGAGATCATCCGGAGTTTCGGGGTGCGGTGTCATCTGTACGCAGATGATGTCTAACTCTGTCACTCCTTCCCACCTGCTACTAAGGAGGCTGTCGAGGTCCTGAACCGGTGCCTGGCCGCTGTAATGGTCTGGATGAGGGCGAACAAACTGAAATTAAATCCAGACAAGACAGAGGTACTCCTGGTCAGTCGCAAGGCCGAACAGGGTATAGGGTTACAGCCTGTGCTGGACGGGGTCGCACTCCCCCTGAAGGCGCAGGTTCGCAGCTTGGGTGTGACCCTGGACTCATCGCTGAGCCTGGAACCCCAGGTTTCAGCGGTGACCAGGGGAGCATTTGCACAGCTTAGGCTCGTGCGCCAGCTGCGCCCGTATCTTGGGAAGTCTGACTTGGCCACGGTGGTACACGCTTTGGTCACATCCCGCCTCGACTACTGCAACGCTCTCTACGTGGGGCTGCCCTTGAAGACGGCCCGGAAGCTCCAGCTAGTCCAGCGGGCGGCAGCCATGTTGTTAACCGGAGCGGGACGCAGGGAGCGCACAACGCCCTTGCTGTCCCAGCTCCACTGGCTGCCGATCAGCTACCGGGCCCAATTCAAGGTGCTGGTGCTAACCTACAAAGCCCTAAACGGTTCCGGCCCAAAATACCTTGAGTACCGCATCTCGGCCTACGAGCCCACGAGGACCTTGAGATCGTCCGGGGAGGCCCTTCTCTCGGTCCCGCCTGCCTCACAGGCACGCCTGGCGGGGACTAGAGAACGGGCCTTCTCGGTGGTGGCCCCCCGGCTGTGGAACTCCCTCCCTGCTGCAATCAGACAGGCGCCTTCCCTCATGGCCTTCCGTAGGGGCCTGAAGACCTGGCTCTTCGAAAAGGCCTTCAATTAAGAGCTTTGCTTTCCTGGAATGACCACCGGAATGAACTATGACTACGAGATTGATTATGATTCAAACAAGACGAAGCGGATTTTTAGCTTAATTAGCTGCGTGTTAGTAAGATGTATGTTATAGTCTTAATTCTATTGTAATTGTTGTCTTTATGTTCTATGTTCTGTACACCGCCACGAGTCGCCTTCGGGCTGAGAGTGGCGGTTAATAAATGCAAATAATAAATAAATAAATAAATAAATAAATAAATAGATGGAAGAGATGAGGGAAGAAGAGATGGATGGATGGATGGATGGATGGATGGATGGATGGATGGGAGAAGGGAAGGACGGACAGACAGACTGATAGATGGAAGATAGAAGAGAAGGAGAGATGGATGGATGGATGGATGGATGGATGGAAGGATGGGAGAAGGGAAGGATGGACAGACAGACAGATAGATGGAAGAGATGAGGGAAGAAGAGATGGATGGATGGATGGATGGGAGAAGGGAAGGACGGACAGACAGACTGATAGATGGAAGATAGAAGGGAAGGAGAGATGGATGGAAGGATAGACGGACAGACAGACCGATAGATGGAAGAGAGAAGGGAAGGAGAGATGGATGGATGGATGGATGGATGGATGGATGGATGGATGGATGGATGGATGGAAGGGAGGGAAGAGGAGAGAAAGAGAGATTGGGGGGAGAGCTAGCTGGCATCCATGGGGATTGGTAGATGTTGCAGGACAAATGGTGTGCCTGTCTGTTGGAGAGTGTTGTCTCAAATAGGCCGGCCTAACCCTTGACCCCATGTCACCCCAGGCCAGGAGGAACAGCTTCTGAGGCTTCAAAGAGTAAAGGGCAAAAATGGTCAAAATGTCCTAGATCTTGGGCTTAGGGAAAAGCCAAAAGGGAAAGACTGAGCCATGCCTGCGTGTGGGTGCCCGCCCGCGTGCCAGCTTCTCTTGGGGGAGGGACCCCGTGTGCCTTGGGGAGCCCCATTTCCAGGTCCCCCTTCCCTGCTCTCCCTGCCGGCCTCATCCTCACCGCTTGACCCTCCCGGCCTCTGCTTGATCTCCTCATTTCCTGCTGTCAAAAGGTGCCAGGGGACGTTTCCGGCCAAAGGCCATGGTCAGTCCAGCACTGGCCACTCTTTGGGCCACTCTCGGGGCTTTCTTTTCCTCCCCTGAGGCCAGGAATTGTGGGAGTTGAAGTCCAAACACATGGAGTGAGGGCTCAGGTTTGCCCCTGCCTGAGACAGAGTGACAGAGAAGAGAAGAACAGACAAATTGATGGATTGGGCGGAGAGAAGGGGAAAGCAGGGGAGGAATGTACCCCACCAGCCTCGGAGGAATGGGAGGCTGATCCGGCCAACTGACCAGACTCCTATAACCAAGTCTGGTGGCGTCGCCTCATCCGAGGCATTACCCAAGGCTGGCCTTATCTGCTTGCTTTGGGTGTTGGCTTTCCATATCTGCTCCTCCAATCGGCTATGAATTATTTATGCCTAACTCTTTGAACCCCAAATATCAATCAATATCCTTCCCATCTCTTCCCTGGAGCCATGCGCTCCCTCCATGCATGCGCATGCACATAGAATCATAGAATCATAGAATCAAAGAGTTGGAAGAGACCTCATGGGCCATCCAGTCACCCCCTGCCAAGAAGCAGGAATATTGCATTCAAATCACCCCTGGATGGCCATCCAGCCTCTGTTTAAAAGCCTCCAAAGAAGGAGCCTCCACCACACTGGGGCAGAGAGTTCCACTGCTGAACAGCTCTCACAGTCAGGAAGTTCTTCCTAATGTTCAGATGGAATCTCCCTTATTACATCCATTGTTCCATTGTCTCCTAGTCTCCAGGGAAGCAGAAAACAAGCTTGCTCCCTCCTCCTCCCTGTGGCTTCCTCTCACATATTGATACATGGCTATCATCATATCCCCTCTCAGCCTTCTCATTTCCAGGCTAAACATGCCCAGTTCCCTAAGCCGCTCCTCATAGGGCTTGTTCTCCAGACCCTTGATCATTTTAGTCGCCCTCCTCTGGACACATTCCAGCTTGTCAATATCTCTCTTGAATTGTGGTGCCCAGAATTGGACACAATATTCCAGGTGTGGTCTAACCAAGGCAGGATAGAGCATGGGGAGCAGGACTTCCTTAGATCTAGACACTAGGCTCCTCTTGATGCAGGCCAGAATCCCATTGGCATTTTTTGCCGCCACATCACATTCCTGGCTCATGTTCACCTTCCTCCCCACGAGGACTCCAAGATCTTTTTCACACGTACTGCAGGGCAAGGCAACATTAGGAGGAGGAGGAGGAGGATGTGGCCCCAGAGTGTGAACGGTTGCTCTGTCCTGTGTGAGAAGGGCCAACAAGTCTCAGCAGCACAAAGATGGACCCCACGGGGACCCCACTGGTGCCTACGTTCCTGCATAGCCCAGGGTTGAGTCAGAGAGGGAGACCAGTCACAAACGCAACAGCACAACCTGCAACCGGACAACGCCACATGGTCTGCTTGGATTTCATTGATCCTTCCTGACAACCCCAATCACCAATGGCCCCCAAACACAGGCAGCAGCCCCCACCAGGCCTGAAACCCACAATGATGAGGATTTATTTATTTATTTATTTATTTATTTACAGTATTGATATTCCGCCCTTCTCCTCACCCCGCAGGGGACTCAGGGCGGATTACAATGTACATCTATATATATAAAAATGCTCATGTCGTAATTAGTGGCTTAAAAACAAAAGAACCAATGAATGAAATCACACCAAATTTGGCAACAAAACATCTCACTACACAAGAAGTGACCATCACTCAAAAAATTATGATTTTGTCATTTGGGAGTTGTAGTTGCTGGGATTTATAGTTCGCCTACAATCAAAGACCATTCTGAACCATCAACGATGGAACCAAACTTGGCACACAGAACTCCCATGACCACCAGAAAATACTAAAAGGGTTTGATGGGCATTGACCTTGAATTTTGGAATTGTAATTCACCTACATCTAGAGAGCATTGTGGACTCAAACAATGATGGATCTGGACCAAACTTGGCACAAGCACTCAATACACCCAAATATAAACAAAGATGGAGTTTGGGGAAAATAGACCTTGACATTTGGGAGTTGTAGTTACTGGGATTTATAGTTCACCTACAATCAAAGAGTTTTCTGAACCCCACGAACGACAGAATTGGGACAAACCTCCCACACAGAACCCCCATGACCAACAGAAAATACTTAAGGCCATCCAATCCAACTCCCTTCATCAGGGCAAGAAAACGTAATCAAAGCCTTCCTGACAGAGAGCCATCCAGCCATAGATATAGAGAGAGATATATGACACACACACAGAGAGATATAGTATCATAGATTTGAAAGGAACCCCTAAACAAGGACAATTCTATGTTGCGTGCTCCAGAGTAGGCCGACCAGACAATCTCTACATCAACACAAACATAAAGGAATTACACATATTAGAAACCAACACTTTCTCATTACTTCATTTTCCAGATCACCAAACTGGGCCACAGCAACGCGTGGCAGGGGAAAGCTAGTAATATACAAGGCAAACATTCAATGCCAATTGGACACACAACATAGAGAGACAGGCAATCAGAGGCTATTAACTTTCCAGCTTCTGGCCACCAGGGGAGCTGTTGCTTCCTCATTCTTTGCATACTTCCTGGAGATTTTTTATGGCCTCGTAAATCAGTTAATTTAGCCTCCCCACAAAGTGGTACCTAATTTTCCTACTTGACAGATGCAACTGTCTTTCGGGTTCCAAAGGTCAACAACAAGCTGCACAATTTTGGTTGGGAGCTCACTCCGACCCGGGCTGGCTTCGAACTCATGATCTTTCGGTCTGTAGTGATCTTAATGCAGTTGACCCCCAGCCAGCTGTGCCACAGTCCCAGATGCAGGTGCACAGCTTGCCTTCCAATGACAGAATCCTTGAGGGAGGCTGACGAGACCTCCAGGGGCCATCCAGTCCAACCTCCTCCTTTCTGCCAGGCAGGAAGGCACAACCCAAGCCCTCCCAACAGACACCCACCCTGCCTCCGTTTATCAACCTCCGCAGAAGGAGACCCAACAGACTCCCTGGCAGATGATACTCATTCCACCAGAGAAGATGACCATAGACGCAGACTGCAGCCAGGAAATTAGAAGATGTTTCCTTCTTGAGAGAAGAGCAAGGACCCTTCTCAATCAAATAGTGAACATGGGCAATGAAGGTCCACATAGTCAAAGCCATGGTCTTCCCCGTAGTCACCTACAGATGTGAGAGCTGGACCACAAGTAAGACTGAGCGAAGGAAGATCGGTGCTTTTGAGCTGTGGTGTTGGAGGAAAGTGCTGAGAGTGCCTTGGACTGCGAGAAGATCCAACCAGTCCATCCTCCAGGAAAGAAAGCCCGACTGCTCACTGGAGGGAAGGAGATGAGAGGCCAACATAGAATCATAGAATCAAAGAGTTGGAAGAGACCTCCTGGGCCATCATGCAGTCCAACCCCATTCTGCCAAGAAGCAGGAATATTGCATTCAAATCACCCCTGACAGATGGCCATCCAGCCTCTGTTTAAAAGCTTCCAAAGAAGGAGCCTCCACCACACTCCGGGGCAGAGAGTTCCACTGCTGAACGGCTCTCACAGTCAGGAAGTTCTTCCTAATGTTCAGATGGAATCTCCTTTCTTGTAGTTTGAAGCCATTGTTCCATTGCGTCCTAGTCTCCAGGGAAGCAGAAAAGCTTGCTCCCTCCTCCCTGTGACTTCCTCTCACATATTTATACATGGCTATCATATCTCCTCTCAGCCTTCTCTTCTTCAGGCTAAACATGCCCAGCTCCTTAAGCCGCTCCTCATAGGGCTTGTTCTCCAGACCCTTGATCATTTGAGTCGCCCTCCTCTGGACACATTCCAGCTTGTCAATATCTCTCTTGAATTGTGGTGCCCAGAATTGGACACAATATTCCAGATGTGGTCTAACCAAAGCAGAATAGAGGGGTAGCATTACTTTATTCTGTTTTGGTTAGACCACATCTGGAATATTGTGTCCAATTCTGGGCACCACAATTCAAGAGAGATATTGACAAGCTGGAATGTGTCCAGAGAAGATCATGAGAACATCATGAGAAGGTAGGAGACCTTGGAGAAGAGAATGATGGTGAGGAAAAGGGAAGGAAAAACGAAGAGGGGTTGACCAAGGATACAAGATGGAGGGATGGCATCCTTGAAATAACTGGCTTGACTCTGAAGGAGACCCTGGGGGTGGTCATGGAGCTCTGGCCTGGGATGGTCCAGGAGGTCACCAAGAGTTGGAAGCGATTGAATTAATAAACAACAACAAAGAGTTGGAAGGGAGGGACCCCCAAAGGAAATCCAGTCCACCCCCTTGTACCAGGCAGAAAGGCACCATCAAAGCCCTCCTGACAGATGGCCATCCAGCTTCAGATTCATAACTTGCGGAGAAGGAGACTCCACTGGACTCCAAAGCAGCACATTCCATCATTGAACGCTTCTCACTGTTAGGGTCTTCTTCCTGACATTTGAATCCATGGCTCCAAAACTACAAATCCCAGGCGGCCACAAGAAGATGAAGCCAGAGAATCCTTAAAGTGGAACTGTGTCGTGTTCAAAAGGCCCAGAGACATGGCCACGCCCACGCCCCATTGCTCTCGTTAGTGAATTAGCATTATTCTTTGCATTCGACCACAGAGAGATGAGAATTAAAAATTCACAAAATGTGCCGTTTGGACCGGAGGACCCGCTCGGCGAAATGCACCTGAAGCTTCAGGTTTCAAAACAAATCCCTCTAAGAGCCCTTGGGTGGGCACAAGAAATAACAACAACAACAACAACAATTTACCCACCTCTCCTCACAGGTTGAGATGGGGCACAACGCAGCCAAAACACGCCAAACTAAAATACATACATACAACAAAAACACATCTGTCAAAGCCCACGTCTGCAAAATGTTGACACCCAAACACATGGTACACAGATCAAAACACAGCAGAAAGAGGACACAAATACAAAACCCACGGGCCAAAGAGAAACCATGGCTATTAATTGTTATTAAACGTAGAAGTGTGGTTGTATAGTATCACGGAAGGGAGTAGAGCAGGCCTGGGCCAACTTGGGCCCTCCCTCCTTCCCTCCAGGGTTTTGAGCTTCAACTCCCAGGATTCCTCACAGTCTCGAGCCCCTTCCTTTCCCTTTCCCTTTCCCTTTCCCTTTCCCTTTCCCTTTCCAGCTTAAGTGGCTGAGGGGGAAAAGGAAGGGGCCTGAAGCTGTGAGGAATGGTGGGAGTTGTAGTCCAAACCCCCTGGAGTTATGGAGGGCCCAAGTTGGCCCATCCCTGGAGTAGACAAGCAGATCCACACCTAAAGCACTGAATGCAATTGCCTCCTTTTTGTATTTGAGAATCCTAGAATCCTAGAGTTGGAAGAGACCTCATGGGCCATCCAGCCCAACCCCATTCTGCCAAGAAGCAGGTTTGCAGGTTCACCTGCAAACCTTCAGCGGCATCCCACTCGCTCCTCTCTTGCTCTTCTGTCTCAGCAGAAGCCCAAAAGCCTGGCTTGCTTCTCAACAGGTGGGCATGAAGGGCAGCCTGGCTCAGGTAGCCTTCCCGGCTATGCGCCTATCGGTCCCACCCAGAAGTCATTAGTGGCACAGGTTCAAGTTCTGTCTTTAAAGCAGAGCTACACTGAATTTCTAAAAGACGATCCTTCTCCGGTGCAGATCTTTCAGAAAAAAACATTTCTTAAGGTTTGGAAGGTTTCCCATTCGCTGGAGCATGGCCCCCAGGTGAGAGCAGGGGGAGGGGGAGAGAGAGAGTACTCCCACCTGCCCAGGGCATGTTCCCACCTTGGCTTACCTTTCAGGTGCTTCTTGCGTGGTTTCAGCTCAAAGTGGGGCATGGTGGCCGCTCGCCCCTTTGGCCGTGGGATCCCGGGGAGGCTCTCCTGCGGAATGGAAGAGAGGGAGAGCGTGAGATGAGAGGCGAGAGGAGAGGGGTCTTTGGAAGGGGCTGAGCCTGCTCAGGTGGCTCCCTTCCCCCAGGAAGCAGGGGACACGGTTCAGGTGGCAGGTCCAATTACCAGAGGATGGTCGTTGCCAGCCAGCCTTCCTGCCTGCCTTCTCCCCTTCCCTCCCTTCTCTCCTTCCTTCCTTTCCACTTCCCTTTCTCCTCCCTTCCTTCCTTGCTTTTTTTTTTTTCTTTCTCCCTTCCTTCTTCCTTCCTTCCTTCCTTCCTTCTTCCTTCCTCCTTCCTTCCTCCTTCCTTCTTCTCTTCCTTCCTTCCTCTTCCTTCTTCCTTTCCTTCCCTCTCCTTATCTCCTTCCTTCCTTTGTTCTCCCTCCTTTCCTTCTCCTTCCTTCCTTCCTTTCCTCTCCCCTCCTTCCTTTCCTTCCTCTCTTCCTTCCTCCTTCCCTCTTTTCCCTTCCTTTCTTCCTTCCTCTTCCTTCCTTCCTTTTCTTCCTCTTCTCTCCCTCCTCCCTCCCTTCTTTCCTTCTTCCTCCTTTCCTTTCCTTCTCCTTTTCTCCTTCCTTTCCTTCCTTCTTCCTCTTCCTTCCTTCTTCCCTTCCTTTCTCTCTTCCCTTCCTTCCTTCCTTCCTTCTCTCTCTCTCTTCCTTCCTTTTCCTCCCTCCCTCTCCTTCCCTCCCTCCCTTCTTTACTTCCTCTATATCTTCCCGAAGGGGACTCAGGGCAGAGCACAACATACACACAGCAAACATTCAATGCCGGGACATAAAGAGACTTTACACCTACACAAGCATTAAAATAATTTATCTCTACATTAACATCTACTGTTTGGAACCGTCTCCATCATCTGCATCAAACCCAGTCGGTATGGTCAGGTTTCCTGGTCTTGCCCCCTTGCCCTGTCCCAAAGGCTTGGCCCCACAGCCGTATCTTGACCATCCCTCTGAAGGACAGGCGGGGGGGGGGGGGGAGGGAGGGAGTCCCATAGCCATCACTGGTTTTCCTGTTTTAATTAATGCTATATGTATTGGTTTTAATGACTTTTTGGTATTTGATTGTGTTACATTATTGTAATTGTGCTGTAGCGGTCTTGCACCATTACTAATATAATATGGGGGTAGAGAAGAGACGGGGTACAAAGGCCAGAAATACATAAATAAATAAATAAAGGAAGGAAGGAAGCCCCCCCACCCACCCCACCCCTCTCGTCCCTGCCAAACATGCCTATGACACAGGCAGGACGGAGAGCAGGGCCTGGGAACAACGGGAGAACAATGTTCTTGGGTTCTACACGCCTGTTCCTCTTGGCTTTGACCATAACAACATGGGGAAAGTGGGTTACATGGCAAAACCTTTGTTTGTGTGCCACAAACGCCATTCAACGTGGGGAGGACGAAGTGTCTCTGGCCAGGAGACAGTTTTCGGCCTCTCGTCAACGGCTGCCATGTTTTTAGGATACAGCCAAACAAGAATGATGTGTACAATCCGGGAACAGACCAACATAAAAAAAAATCCCATGTTTTCTGAATGTAGGGACATTCAAAGATTTGAATAGCTGCATTTTCCAGCCAGAACCAGGCTATTCCCATACCTGAAAATCTCACGTTTTTTGGCCTTTGCAGCAGTTGCTCCCACATTTTCTGGGAACGTCTACTTGGAAGCAGGAGGTCCTGGGAGAAAGGGACTGCCCGGACGGGCCCTAAGTGACCACCAGGGTGGGGAGGGGTCTGGCTCAGGCCCTCCAAAATAGAGGCAGGGGTCACAAGGCCCGTTCCCTCTTGGCTCCAAGGTCCTGAGAAGGACTGGGATTGGACAGGAGCTGACCACAGGCTCAGTGCCCTGCCCAGTTTGGCCCTGGACAGAATGGTGCCCTTGGTGTGACCCCGCAGAGGGCACGAAGGGGCTGAAGGAGGTGAGAGAGAGGTAAGCGAAACCCTGCCACCGCCAGCACTTCTCCCGTGGCACACACGCAGAGGCGCCGGCCACCGGAGAAGGGGGATCAATGGCTGGATCTGGGACAGGGATCGCCACCGGCGTAACGGGAGACTCGGGGCTGCCTTTCATTAAAGAGGGAGGGTCCCTGCTCCCCCCACCCCACTCACCCACCCATGACACAACACGCAAACTACAATGTCTAAGGAAATGACATCTCCCATCGTCTGTATTTACTCCAATCTCATGCTCACCTTCTTTGGGCTAAATTACCTTTCCCCAAATTAGGGTGTGCATTAGATTTGCACAATGTGGTCATCTTAGTGTTGAAGGGAAGCTGCTCCAGGAGCATCTGGAGATCCTCTCTGAGGAACGTCATCCCTAATTGAACGGCCATGAGTCAACGCTGTGCGGTCCTGGGACTTGTTGTTTGGTGAGGCAGACCCCATGACCCCGCAGCATTGAGCCAGCGCAGCTCAAGTGGAGTCATTCTATAGCATGGATCAGGCATTGGCCAACTTGGGCCTTCCCTCCAAGTGTTTTGGACTCCAACTCCCACCGTTCCTAGCAGCCTCAGGCCCCTTCCTTTCCCCTCCTCGGTCGCTTAAGCTCTCTGCTTGAGCGGTGATGGCACGATCGTCAGTATAGATGGAATTCTCCCTAAGGAAGAAATAGATCAACTTTGCCCCTCCCTCCAGGTGTTTTGGACTCCAACTCCCACCATTCCTCACACCCTCAGGCCCTTTCCTTTTCCCCCTCAGCCGCTTAAGCGGCTGAGGGGGAAAAGGAAGGGGCCTGAGTGTGTGAGGAATGGTGGAAGTTGGAGTCCAAAACATCTGGAGGGCCCAAGTTGGTCCATGCTCTCTAGACACCTATTAAGGCAGGCTTTCTTAGCTGCCACATCTCCCATTGCACCAAGTGCTGCCCCATGTGGCCCCTGCAATGTTGCTGTACTGCAGTTCCCAGCATTCTGCACCGCTGAGTAGCAATGAGAGTGGCAGTCTAATCCCAACCAGTTGCACTTTTCCGACACTTTCTTGGCTCCAAAGTGAGTCTCGACGTCCCTCCGGATTATGAGAGCCAGCTGTACCAGGCCAGGGGTCCAGTCAGGGCCCGAGCCAAGACCCATCCTGGCAAGACCGTGCAAGGTCCTTCCACCCATGGTTGCAAGCAGAGTTGGAGGGGGACTCACCCCTGGAGCCTTCTTGTTGCAGGCAGGGCCAAAGGGGCCCCTCCTTGCCCTGGGCAGGGCCCCTTCCTTCCTTCCTCTCTCCTGGGCACCAAGGGGCCCCCCTTCCAAAGAGAGAGGGCCAAAGGGAAGGAAGCTCCTCCACTGCTGCAGATGCAGGAAGTCCTTTCAGGGAGCAGGCGAAGAAGGAGGTGGGAAGGAAAGAAGGAAGAAAGGAAGGAAGGGAGTGTTGCCACCCAGCCTTGCCTTGGGGCACCTCCGGCTCCTCGAATGCAAGTGCCTGCAGAGCTCCTGGAAGAGGAACACAAGCCAAGCCTCCCTGCTGACAACTTTGGTTCCGCCTCCTCCTGCCTCACCCAAAGCAGAAGGTGCCTCTGGAAAGGCACGTTTAGGACCAAAAGTGGAGTGTCCCCCCCTGCAAAAGAGCCGCTTTCAGGATGCAGGCCCAGGAGAGGGTCTTTGGGGTGCACAATCCCACTCCTGCTGCACACAGGAAGCCTGGGAGCACCTTTGAGAAGGTGGCATGGTTGGGAACACAATGTTTTGCAGCCGAGTCTCCTTCCTGAGATGCCGGGTTGTTGTTTATTTGTTCAGTTGCTTCTGACTCTTGATGACCTTGTGGACCATCCCAAGTCAGAGCTCCCCTTCGGCCGTCACTGCCCGCAGCTCCTTCAGGGTCAATCCAGTCTCTTCAAGGATCCCATCCCTCCACCTTGCCCTTTCTTTTTCCTTCCCTTCTCCCCAGCATCATTGTCTTCTCCAAGCTTTCCTGTCAACAATGATTGTTGTTCTTT
>NW_026845477.1:287821-299902 GCF_025583915.1 Anolis sagrei ordinatus | reverse complement strand
CCTTGGTCGGCCCCTCTTCCTTTTTCCTTCCCTTCTCCCCAGCATCATTGTCTTCTCCAAGCTTTCCTGTCATCAATGATTGTTGTTCTTTGTTCGTTCAGTCGCTTCCAACTCTTGGTGACCTTCTGGACCAGCGCAGGCCGGAGTGCCCTGTCGGCCATCACCACCCCAAGGGTCTCCTTCAAGGTCAAGCCAGTCCCTTCAAGGATGCCACCCACCCAGCTGGCCCTTGGTCTCTTCCTTCTTCCTTCCTTTTCCCCAGCATCATTCCCTTCTCCAAGCTTTCCTGTCTCCTTCTGATGTGGCCAAAGGACTTCAACTTGGTCTCTCGTCTCCTTCCCTCCAATGAGCAGCCGGGCTTTCTTTCCTGGAGGATGGACTGGTTGGATCTTCTCGCAGTCCAAGGCACTCTCAGCACTTTCCTCCAACACCACAGTTCAAAAGCGTCGATCTTCCTTCGCTCAGCCTTCCCTCAGGTCCAGCTCTCACATCCATAGGTGACTACAGGGAAGACCATGGCTTGGACTAGGCAATGGATCTTGGTTGCCAGTCTGATGTCTCTGCTCTTGACTATTTTATCAAGACTGGACATTGCTCTCCTCCCAAGAAGTAAGGAAGCGTCTCCTGATTTCCTGGCTACAGTCTGCATCTGCAGTCATCTTTGCACCTAGAAATACAAAGTCTGTCACGGCCTCCACGGTTTCTCCCTCTATTTTCCAGTTGTCAATCATTCTTGTTGCCATCATCTTGGTTTTTTGATGTTGAGCTGCAACCCGGCTTTTGTGCTTTCTTCTTTCACTTGATTAGAAGGCTCCTCAGCTCCTCCTCGCTTTCGGCCATCAAAGTGGTGTCATCCGCATATCCACATAAGGTTGTTAATGTTTCTTCCAGCAATGTTCACCGCAGCCTTGCATTCGTCAAGTCCCGCACGTCGCATGATGTGTTCTGCATACAAGTGGAATAGGTTGTGCAACCCTGCCATACGCCTTTCCCAATCTTGACCCAGTCTCCTGTTCCGTGGTCAGTTCTGACTGTTGCTCCTTGGTCCTTAGACAGATTCCTTCGGAGAGAGGGAAGGGGGCTTGGGATGCCCATCCCACCAAGAACTTGCCACAGTTTATTATGATCCACACAGGTACCAAGAATCCAGGAGAGACCTTTGACTGAGCAGGTTGCTGCTTCTGAACAGAGCCAGAAGTGCAAAGCCCGTTCCTCCGTTGCCATCGGGGCCTGTCCGCAGGCCAACTTGGGCCCTCCCTCCCTCCCTCCCTCCCTCCAGATGTTTTGGACTCCAGCTCCCACCATTCCTCCTCACAGCCTCAGGCCCTTCCTTTCCCTCCTCATCCACTTAAACAGAAGACAAAAGGGAAAGGGAAAGGAAGGGGGCAGAGGCTGAGAGGCATTGGGGAAGTCCACAACACCTGGAAGGAAGGCCAAGGTTGGCCCATCCCTGGTCTAGAGAGTGTCCTAGCCGACTGCATCTGCGCATGGTTTGGTAGCTGCACTCCAAAGGGTCACCACTTCTGGACAGAGAAGCATTGCTTGCCCTCTTTCTCCCCTCTTTGGAAGACCTTTACCATTCCCACTGCCTTAAGGAAGCTCAGGGCATTCTTGGGGATCCATCTCACCTGGCATATCCTTTTTCTTTTAAATTATTTCCACCTGGCAGGTGGTACAGGGTGACAAAGACAAGGACAAACAGACGGAGAGATGGCTTTTACCTTAGAGCTGTAACTGTATTGAACTCCATGGCCTTTGCACTGATGTGCCATAGTGATTAGAACATGGAGGGATGGGTGTGTTGTTTTTGTCGTGTGTGTAATGCAGGGGAAGGCATTTAATTTCGCTGTACAATACTAACATGACAATAAAACTATTATATTTGATGTATTTGTATATATACCTGGTGTCACTTGAGTGTCACTGGAACCACAGCCTGCCTCCTTTCTCCCTTCTCCAGCTCTGAGAAGAAGACCTTCCTTACAATGTCTTATAACTGCCACCTGGCAGGCGGTACAGGGCGACAAAGGCAAGGACAAACAGACGGAGAGATGGCGTTTACCCTAGAGCCGTAGCCATACTGGATTCCATGCCTTCGCCTATGGATGTGGCATTGGGGGCTGTGCAGTGTGGAGGGGTGTGTGTGTTGCTTTTGTGATGTGTGCTGGGGAAGGCATTGAAGTCCATTGTGCAATAGTCCAACGACAATAAAACAATTCTATTTCTTCTATTTCTATTCTAGGAAAGCGGATCAAAGCCAGGAGAGAAACGGGATCTTCCGTCAGGCGAAGAAAAGGTCACGGCGAGTGGGAGAAAGTCAGAGGAGGAAGAAAAGGGGAAGGAGGCCGAGGGAGGGGGCGGGCGGGCGAGAGAAATCCTCCTTCCTTCCTTCCTTCCTTCCTTCCTTCCTTCCTTCTGTCTTGGGTTCAGAAAGGGGAAGCCAGAGCAGGGTTTGGGGGAAGAGAGAGAGAACGAGCCAATGAGGGAGAGAAGGAGAGGGAAAGAAAGAAAGAAAGAAAGAAAGAAAGAAAGAAAGAAAGAAAGAAAGGAGGAAAGGAGGAAAGAAAGAAGGGAGGAAAGGAAGAAGAAAGTCATTAATAGAAGGAGGAGGGAAAGGAAGGAAGGAAGGAAGGAAGGAAGGAAGGAAGGAAGGAAGGAAGGAAGAGGAAGAGGAGTGAGAAGGAGCTGGGCATGTTTAGCTTGAAGAAGAGAAGGCTGGGAGGAGACATGATAGCCATGTATAAATATGTGAGAGGAAGCCACAGGGAGGAGGAGGGAGCAAGCTTGTTTTCTGCTTCCTTGGAGACTAGGACGCAATGGAACAATGGCTTCAAACTACAAGAGAGGAGATTCCACCTGAACATGAGGAAGAACTTCCTGACTGTGAGAGCCGTTCAGCAGTGGAACTCTCTGCCCTGGAGTGTGGTGGAGGCTCCTTCTTTGGAGGCTTTGAAACAGAGGCTGGATGGCCATCTGTCAGGGGTGCTTTGAATGCAATATTCCTGCTTCTTGGCAGAATGGGGTTGGACTGGATGATGGCCCAGGAGGTCTCTTCCCACTCTTTGATTCTATGATTCTATGATTCTATGATTAAGCCAACAGAACCAAGGGCATTAAGGCCAGGATCAAAAGATCAGCGGATGACCCAAACTGCAGACACTGCAAGGAAGCTGATGAAACCATGGACCATGGACCATCTCCCCAGCTGCTGCAAGAAAATTGCACAGTCAGACTACAAACAGAGGCACAACTCTGTGGCCCAGAGGATTCACTGGAACTTATGTCACAAGAACCACCTGCCAGGAGTCAAGAATTGGTGGGATCATAAACCTGCAACGGTCGTGGAAAATGAACACGCAAAAATACTGCGGTACTTTTGAATCCAGACTGACAACGTTTTGGAACGCAATATGCCAGACATCATGATTGTGGAAAAGAAAAAAGTCTGGATGATGGATGTCGCCATTCCAGGTGAGAGTTGCATTGAGGAAAAACAACAACAGGAGAAACTCAGCCGCTATCAGGACCTCAAAATCGAACGGCAAAAGCTCTGGCATCAACCAGTACAACCAGTCATAACGGAGGCACTGGGTGCCGTGCCAAAAGAACTCAGCCGGCATTTGGAAACAATAAACATGGACAAAATCACGATCTGTCAACTGCAAAAGGCCACCGGATTGGATCCACGCGCATCATTCGAAAATACATCACACGGTCCTAGATGCTTGGGAAGGGTTCCACTTGTGATTTTGTGATACGAAATCCAGCAGAGAGATCTCGTTTGCTGTGACATACTGTGCTTTTGTGTCAGAATAATAATAATAATAATAATAATAATAATAATAATAATAATAGAGAGTGAATACCATAAAAACACGATCCAGAGCAGAAGAGAAAACTGGCCAAAGAAGGCTCTCTCTCCCTGGACAGTTCCTGGGAAAAACTGAGAGCCAAATGGACAAAGAGAAAACCTGGCTGTGGCTCACAAGGAGGGCCTGATTCTGGCAGCCCAAGAACAAGCCATTCGAACCAAGGCCATCCAAGACAGAACTGAAAAGTCAATGACAGATCCCAAGTGTAGACTCTGCAAGGAAGGAGTTGAAACAAGAGATCCCATCCTCAGCTGCTGCAAGAAGATCGCTCAGACAGACTCCAAGCAGAGGCACAACACCCTTGCTCAGGTGATTCATTGGAACTTGTGCCACAAATACTACCTGCCTAACACAAAGAACTGGTGGCAGAGGCGGCCCTAGGTAATTTTCAATGGTAAGCAAACAATATTTTGGTGCCCCCACCTACCAATCACTGAGGAGATTCCATCTGAACATGAGGAAGAACTTCCTGACTGTGAGAGCCATTCAGCAGTGGAACTCTCTGCCCCGGAGGGAGTGTGGTGGAGGCTCCTTCTTTGGAGGTTTTGAAACAGAGGCTGGATGGCCATCTGTCAGGGGTGCTTTGAATGCAATATTCCTGCTTGTTGGCAGAAAGGGGTTGGACTGGATGATGGCCCAGGAGGTGTCTCTTCCAACTCTTGGATTCTACGATTCTATGATATATATTTTCTGTTCGTCGTGGGAGTTCTGTGTGTTGTATTTGGTTCAATTCCATCATTGGTGGAGTTCAGAATGCTCTTTGATTGTAGGTGAACTATACATCCCAGTAACTACAACTCACATATGTCAAGGTCTATTTTCCCCCCCCCAAAGCGCCTCAAGAGCGCCCCCTGGGCAAAATCAACTATACTGCAAATGCTTACTTTGCGTAATGGGTTGAGCCGCCCCTGCCTGGTGGCTCACAAGCCTGAAAAAGTTACAGAAAATGAACATGTCAAGCTACTCTGGGACTTCCGAATTCAGACAGACAGAGTTTTTGGGCACAATACTCCTGACCTCACGGATCGTGTTAAAAAACAAAGTATGGATTGTCGAATTTGCAATCCCGGGTGACAGCAGCATTGCAGAGAAACAACTGGAAAAGCTGACACGATATGAGGATTTAAAGATCGAACTGCAAAGACTGAGGCACAAGCCAGGCAAGGGAGTCCCAGGGGTGATCGGCACACTGGGTGCAGCACCTCAAGACCTTGGCCTGCACTTAAACACAATCGGCACTAACAAAATGACCACCTGCCAGCTGCAAAAGGCCACCTTGCTTGGATCTGCGTGTGAGCTGGAAGTGACAATCTGCCAGCTGCAGAAGGCCACTTACTGGGATCTGCACGCATTATTTGCCGATACATCACACAGTCCGAGACACTTGGGAAGGCTCCGACGTGGGATCCAATGCAGCAACCAGCAGAGTGTCTGCTGTGGACTCATCTTGTGGTGTTTCAAATAACAACAACAACAACAACAACAACAACAACAACAACAACAACACAGTCCTAGGCACTTGGGAAGAGTCCAACATGTAATCCTATTCAACAGCCAGCAAAGTGTCTGCTGTGGACTCATCTTGTGGTGTTTCAAATAACAACAACAACAACAACAACAACAACAACAACACAGTCCTAGGCACTTGGGAAGAGTCCAACATGTAATCCTATTCAACAGCCAGCAAAGTGTCTGCTGTGGACTCATCTTGTGGTGTTTCAAATAACAACAACAACAACAACAACAACAACAACAACAACAACACAGTCCTAGGCACTTGGGAAGGGCCAGCAGAGTGACCTTGTTTGGTGTGGAGTCATCTTGTGGTGTTGCAAATAATAATAATAATAATAATAATAATAATAATAATAACAACAACAACAACAACAACAACAACAACACAGTCCTAGGCACTTGGGAAGGGCCAGCAGAGTGACCTTGTTTGGTGTGGAGTCATCTTGTGGTGTTGCAAATAATAATAATAATAATAATAATAATAATAATAATAATAACAACAACAACAACAACAACAACACAGTCCTAGGCACTTGGGAAGAGTCCAACATGTAATCCTATTCAACAGCCAGCAAAGTGTCTGCTGTGGACTCATCTTGTGGTGTTTCAAATAATAATAACAACAACAACAACAACAACAACAACAACAACACAGTCCTAGGCACTTGGGAAGGGCCAGCAGAGTGACCTTGTTTGGTGTGGAGTCATCTTGTGGTGTTGCAAATAATAATAATAATAATAATAACAACAACAACAACAACAACAACAACAACAACAACAACAACAACACAGTCCTAGGCACTTGGGAAGAGTCCAACATGTAATCCTATTCAACAGCCAGCAAAGTGTCTGCTGTGGACTCATCTTGTGGTGTTTCAAATAACAACAACAACAACAACAACAACAACAACAACACAGTCCTAGGCACTTGGGAAGGGCCAGCAGAGTGACCTTGTTTGGTGTGGAGTCATCTTGTGGTGTTGCAAATAATAATAATAATAATAATAATAATAATAACAACAACAACAACAACAACAACAACAACACAGTCCTAGGCACTTGGGAAGGGCCAGCAGAGTGACCTTGTTTGGTGTGGAGTCATCTTGTGGTGTTGCAAATAATAATAATAATAATAATAATAACAACAACAACAACAACAACAACAACAACAACAACAACAACACAGTCCTAGGCACTTGGGAAGAGTCCAACATGTAATCCTATTCAACAGCCAGCAAAGTGTCTGCTGTGGACTCATCTTGTGGTGTTTCAAATAATAACAACAACAACAACAACAACAACAACAACAACACAGTCCTAGGCACTTGGGAAGGGCCAGCAGAGTGACCTTGTTTGGTGTGGAGTCATCTTGTGGTGTTGCAAATAATAATAATAATAATAATAACAACAACAACAACAACAACAACAACAACAACAACAACAACAACACAGTCCTAGGCACTTGGGAAGAGTCCAACATGTAATCCTATTCAACAGCCAGCAAAGTGTCTGCTGTGGACTCATCTTGTGGTGTTTCAAATAATAACAACAACAACAACAACAACAACAACAACAACACAGTCCTAGGCACTTGGGAAGGGCCAGCAGAGTGACCTTGTTTGGTGTGGAGTCATCTTGTGGTGTTGCAAATAATAATAATAATAATAATAATAATAATAATAATAATAATAATAATAACATGTTAAGCCTGCATACTGTGTAATGTCGAAAGCTCTGCATGCATCCTTTCCTCTCTCTTTCCAAAGCAACAGAGATAAAGCATCCTCTCAAGAAATCGAAACTCAGATAGAAAAGCTCAAAGGGAGATGCAACAAGAAGAGGGGACATGCAGTTAAACCAAGCATGGGCCAACTTTGGCCATTCAGATGTTTTGGACTCCAACTCCCACCATTCCTGGCCTCAGGCCCCTTCCTTAGAATCATAGAATCAAAGAGTTGGAAGAGACCTCCTGGGCCATCATCCAGTCCAACCCCATTCTGCCAAGAAGCAGGAATATTGCATTCAAATCACCCCTGACAGATGGCCATCCAGCCTCTGCTTAAAAGCTTCCAAAGAAGGAGCCTCCACCACACTCCTGGGGCAGAGAGTTCCACTGCTGAACGGCTCTCACAGTCAGGAAGTTCTTCCTCATGTTCAGATGGAATCTCCTCTCTTGTAGTTTGAAGCCATTGTTTGCGTCCTAGTCTCCAAGGAAGCAGAAAAGAAGCTTGCTCCCTCCTCCTCCCTGTGGCTTCCTCTCACATATTTATACATGGCCCTCATCATATCTCCTCTCAGCCTTCTCTTCTTCAGGCTAAACATGCCCAGCTCCTTAAGCCGCTCCTCATAGGGCTTGTTCTCCAGACCCTTGATCATTTTAGTTCCCCTCCTCTGGACACATTCCAGCTTGTCAATATCTCTCTTGAATTGTGGTGCCCAGAATTGGACACAATATTCCAGGTAGTGGTCTAACCAAAGCGGAATAGAGCATGGGGAGCATGACTTCCTTAGATCTAGACACTAGGCTCCTCTTGATGCCGAGGCCAAAATCCCATTGGCTTTTTTTGCCGCCACATCACATTCCTGGCTCATGTTCCCCTTCCTCCCCACGAGGACTCCAAGATCTTTTCCACACGTCCTGCTCTCGAGCCAGGCCTCATCGTCCCCCATTCTGTCTCTTTGCATTTCGTTTTTCCTGCCTAAGTGGAGTCTCTTGCATTTGTCACTGTTGAACTTCATTGTGTTAGTTTTGGCCCTTCATCTCTCCAATCTGTGGAGATCCCTTTGAGTCCTGCTCCTTTCCTCTGGAGTCTTGGCTCTCCCTCCCAATTTGGTCCCGTCTGCAAACTTGATGATCCCGCCTTCTAACCCTTCATCTAAGAGTCATTAATAAAGATCCTGAACATTACTAAAGATATTCCTTTTCGCCCTCAGCCGCTTAAGCACCTGGAAGGAGGTCCCAAGTTGGCCCTCCTACATTACTATTGTTTAACTCCATGCCCGAGTTAAACAATAGTAATGTAGCTGCAATGAGTGTTGCAACACCTGGGTTGTCAACGTCCTTATTTCCTAAGTGGTTCTGTCATAAGAACGCAGAAAAGGTGAATGCGGCTGCGAGACTTTTGCCTTTGCAGAAGGGACCTCACTCATCCCGCTCTCGCCCATTATTTGGCTCTTGTTTCCGTTCTCCAATGACGATCTCAAGGAGCCTTACCCAACTGCAACCTCCTTTGTGTCAGTCCCAAAAACGGAAGTTTCTGAAGCCGAGCAACCGCTTTCCAAGCAAATACCGCACAACCAAACAGGAAATGACACTTTCAAAGCAGAAACAGATAATTCGTCAAAGTTTGAACAGAGTGTCAAGTTTCTTTGGGTTTTTTTCCCAAGCACAGGTTTTGCTTGCTTGTTTGGTTTGTCTTTTTGACTTAGAATCCTAGAGTTGGAAGGGACCTGGTGGGCCGTCATCCAGTCTAACCCCATTCTGCCAAGAAGTAGAGAAATTGTGTTCAAAGCACCCCTGATAGATGGCCATCCAGCCTCTGTTGAAACGCCTCTATTGAAGGAGCCTCCACCACACTCTGGGGCAGTGAGTTCCACCGCTGAACAGCCCTCACAGTCAAGAAGTTCTTCCTGATGTTGAGTTGGTGGGCCATCATCCAGTCCAACCCCATTCTGCCAAAAAGGAGGAATAATGCATTCAAAGCACCCCCGACAGATGGCCATCCAGCCTCTGTTTGAAAGCCTTCATAGAAGGAGCCTCCACCACACTCTAGGACAGGGAGTTCCACTGGTGAACAGCCCTCACAGTCAAGAAGTTCTTCCTCATGTTGAGTTGGGAGAGACCTCATGGGCCATCATCCAGTCCAATCCCATTCTGCCAAGAAGTGGGACAATCGTGTTCAAAGCACCACCAACAGATGGCCATCAGTCTCTGCTTCAAAGCCTCCATAGAAGGAGGGTCCACCACACTTTCGGGGCAGGGGGTTCCACTGGTGAACAGACCTCACACTCAAGAACTTCTTCCTAATGTTTAGTTGGTGGGTTAACATCCAGTCTAACCCCATTCTGCCAAAAAGGAGGAATAATGCATTCAAAGCACCCCCGACAGATGGCCATCCAGCCTCTGTTTCAAAGCCAAGAAGGAGCCTCCACCACACTCCTCAAGGGGCAGAGAGTTCCACTGCTGAACAGCCCTCACAGTCAAGAAGTTCTTCCTCATGTTGAGTTGGGAGAGACCTCCTGGGTGTTGGGCCATCATCCTGTCCCACCCCATTCTGCCAAGAAGTAGGGAAACTGCATTCAAAGCACCCTTGACAGATGGCCATCCTGCCTCTGTTGAAAAGCCCTCGGGGGGGGGGGCTGCCCCTCAGGGTCCCTTGTCTTTGATGGAGGGGAGGAGAGGGAAGAAGAGAGGGGGGAAGAGAGGGGGGTCCCCCCGAGGGCATCTATCCCACCCCTCCCGGGTCGGTCTTTGGAGCCAGGCCCCTGCGCGCGCCCACTCCCCTCCCCTACCCCCGAAGCTCGTGCCAGGACCCGATAAATGCAACCTCCCCGCCTCCGCTCACCTTCTGCTCGCCAGCTCGCCCGCCTTGCCTTCCTCCTCTTCCTCCTCCTCCTCCTCCTCCTCGTCCTGCTCTCCCCTCCCTCTCCTCCTTCCCCGGGGGGGGGGGGGGGGGGGGGGGAGCCGAAGAGAGGCCCTCCTCCTCCTCCTCCTCCCGTGAAGGGCCGGCCGGGCCCCAATGAAGACGGGGAAAGGGCGGAGGGGGCTGCAGGAGCGCTGCTTCGGCCCCCCAGGAAGACCCGCTCCAAGCCCTCCCGGCAGACGGCCACGCAGCCTCTGCTTCACAGCTTCCAGGGAAGAAGGAGGAGGAGGGAGGGCGGGGGGAGGCTCCCCCCCCCCCCCCCCCCCCCCCCCCCCGTCCGCCTTGGTGTTTGGGACTCCAGCCCCCGCTCTTCCCCTCCCAGGGAGCGGCCCCAAAGACCCCGCAAGCCCCCCAAGGCGAGCCCGGAGAGCCCACGGGAAGCTCCCAAGAACGCCAAGGAGGAGGGAGGGCTTCACCCAATTCAACACAATTTTGTGGCAGCAACAATGGCTTCAAACTGCAAGAGAGGAGATTCCCTCTGAACATGAGGAAGAACTTCCTGACTGTAAGGAGAGCCGTTCAGCAGTGGAACTCTCTGCCCGGAGGGAGTGTGGTGGAGGCTCCTTCTTTGGAAGCTTTTAAACAGAGGCTGGATGGCCATCTGTCAGGGGTGATTTGAATGCAATACCCCTGCTTCTTGGCAGTGGGACAAGGGATGAAAATGCAAGGCTACGTTTTCTCATAAACACCCTCCATCCTGCAAATCTGTCAGAAGTGTTAACTCAGTGGGTTGTAGGTTTTTCGGGCTATATGGACATGTTCTAGAAGCATTCTCTCCTGACGTTTCACCCACATCTATGGCAGGCATCCTCAGAGGTTGTGAGGTCTGTTGGAAACTAGGAAAATGGGTTTTATATATCTGTGGAATCCAGGGTGGGACAAAGGACTCTTGTCTGTTGGAGCTAGGTGTGAATGTTTCAACTCACCACCTTGATTAGCATTTGATGGCCTGGCAGTTCCTGGAGCAATCTTTTGTTGAGAGGTATATAATAATGGGTTGTTGTACGTTTTTTTGGGCTGTATGGCCATGGTCTAGAGGCATTCTCTTCTGACATTTCGCCTGCATCTCTGGCAAGCATCCTCAGAGGTAGTGAGGTCTGTTGGAACTGGGAAAGTGGGTTTATATATCTGTGGAATGACCAGGGTGAGACAAAGGACTCTTGTCTGCTGGAGCTAGGTGTGAATGTTTCAACTGACCACCTTGATTAGCATTTAATGGCTTGGAAGTGCCTGGGGGGAATCTTTTGTTGAGAGTGATTTTATGTGCCTGTTTGTTTCCCCTCTGTTGTTTTGCTGTTGTAATTTTTGGGTTTTTTAATACTGGTAGCCAGATTTTGTTCATCTTCATGGTTTCTTCCTTTCTGTTGAAATTGTCCACATGCTTGTGGATTTCAATGGCTTCTCTGTGTCGTCTGACATGGTGGTTGTGAGAGTGGCCCAGCATTTCTTTGATTCTTTGATTCTATGATTCAGCAGTGGAACTCTCTGCCCCAGATTCTCTTCCAACTCTAGGGTTCTAGGGTTCACTGGGAGCCTCCTGTACTTGAATGTTGTGGCTGAGAATTGCATGGTTCTTTCCAGATAGTGTGAGCTCCTTTGCCTCGTGGTTGAAGGACCAAAGCAGGAGAAGAAGGCCACCACCTCCTTCAGGAGCCTGAGCTGGAGTTCCCCCCGCCTGTTGTGTCCCAGGGGTGGCCCCACGTGGGGTTCCTGCCCCACGGCCCCAGCCCCTCTTCCGCCAGGGCCTGTCATCTCCCCCCAGGACCTCCTTCCAGGCCGTTCAAGTGGCCCTTGAACCCAGGGCCCAAGCGGAGGCTGTTGCGTAGTCTCAGGCCACAGAGTTGTGCAGAGGCCCGGCTTGCAGTGGCTTCCTTCTGCCAAAGTCTGACGTTGGGTAACAACAGCAACAGCTCTGCGGGGTGGCATTGCTTTCCTCTTGTGCAGTGGGGCTTCCTGCAACCCCAGGGGGTTGAGGTCACTTCACCCCACCCAGGACACCCAGCTCTGTGGGGAATGCGGTGGAAGCTCCTTCCTTGGAGGCTCTTCAGGAG
>NW_026845477.1:265129-287721 GCF_025583915.1 Anolis sagrei ordinatus | reverse complement strand
GTGGGGAGGTCCAGCTGCAGTGGGAAGCGGGCACTTGGCCTCCAGTGTCTGGCCAGAGAGGCCCAGTGAGTGTCCCAATTGGTGGGGGGCAGTGCTCACAGTGGCCTTTCCTGGGGCCCAGTGCAGCGGAGGCATGTGCCCTTGCGTGTGTGTGAAGGTGGGACCTGGCACGGGGAGCACTGAGCAAACAAGCGCCGATCCTTGGACTTGCCCTGGAATCCGATGGCACTCGGCCCCGTGGTGTCACCCGCAGCGCTTCCGCAATTGCAGCCCGGTGTCTTTAGCATAACCTTGTTGTCCTTGTCCCTCATGCAACAGAACGAAATGCCTCCCCCGGTGCTCACTGTGGGTGTGGGATGACCAAAGCAAGCGCCCACCCTTCCTCATTGCACAGCCCCTCAGGCCACATCAGTGGGGAACCACAGAGGTCCACAGAGTCACGGCTCAAGGAGAATGGCTCTCTCTCGGCCTCTTTGCCCTTGCTTGCTTTCTCTCACCCTCTCCCATCTGCCAGGTGGGAATAATTCACGAAAAGGGTTGCTGTGACTTTTCCTGATGTTCCGCCTGCACCTGTGGCAGAGGTGGAGAGGTCATTCCAGAGAGGAAGACATCCAGGGTGGGACGGGTCCTTCAGAATACGGTGAGTCCTCTCCTTAACCTTTACTTACTTAGGCGATCCCTCATAGTCCGAGGATGATGGTCCTCCAAGGTCGGTGTTCTGGCGGTGGGTCCGCAGGTGACTGTGGAGCCCTATTCTTGACCTGCATGTTCTCCCGCAGTGAGGGCATTGGTTTCCAGGTGGAAGGAGATCCTGGATGGCGTTGGCTTGACGCACCTTCCTCTTGGCACATTTCTCTCTTTCTCCCTCCATTCGTGCCTCTTAAATTCTGCAGCACTGCTGGTCACAGCTGACCTCCAGCTGGAGCGCTCAAAGGCCAGGGCTTCCCAGTTCTCAGTGTCTATGCCAGAGTGTTTGTGGTTGGCTTTGAGCCCGTCTTTGAATCTCTTTTCCTGCCTACCAACATTCCGTTTTCCGTTCTTGAGTTTGGAGTAGAGCTTTGGGAGAGAGTGATCAGGCATCCGGACAACATGGCTGGTCCAGTGGAGTTCATGGCGGAGGAGCATTCCTTCAATGCTGGTGGTCTTTGCTTCTTCCAGCAAGTGACGTTAGTCCGCTTGTCTTCCCAAGAGATTTGCAGGATTTTCCGGAGGCAGAGCTGATGGAATCATTCCAGGATTTGCATGTGACGTCTGTAGACAGTCCACGTTTTGCAGGCATAGAGCAGGGTTGGGAGGGGAATGGCTTTGTAAACAAGTCCCAAGTCTCTTGGGAATGGCTTTGTAAACAAGTTCCTTTGTAAACAAGTCCCTTGTAAACAATGTCCTGGTCCTCAAACACACTTTGCTTCATTCAGAAAAATGCTGCACTTTCAGAGCTCAGGCGGTGTTGTATTTCAGTCTCAATGTTGACGTCTGTAGACAGTCCATGTCTCGCAGGCATAGAGCAGGGTTGGGAGGACAATAGCTTTATAGACAAGCACCTTGGTCTCCCTACGGATGTCCTGGTCCTCAAACACTTTCTGCTTCATTTGGGAAAATGCTGCACTCGCAGAGTTCAGGCGGTGTTGTATTTCGGTGTCGATGTTGACTTTGGTGGAGAGGTGGCTGCCAAGGGAGCGGAAATGGTCCACATTTTCTAATGTTACACCATTAAGCTGTATCACTGGCATTGGAGAGGGATTGGCTGGTGTCTGCTGGAAAAGCACCTTGGTTTTCTCAATGTTCAGTGACAGGCCGAGCTTCTCGTATGCTTCTGCGAAGGTGTTTAGAGTGGCTTGTAGATCTTCTTCTGAATGCGCACAGACAACGTTGTCATCAGCATGCTGGAGTTCTATAACAGATGTTGTTATAACCTTGGTTTTGGCTTGTTAACTTTAAGCAGCGGGAATTGCAAAGTCCTTCCAAAGCGTGGAGAAAGCGGGCAGGCCATCCTTCTCCGGGCAGTTGTAGTCACCCTCAGGACCGGCTTCCTATCTGTGCAATTAGCAAACCACACGCAAATGCAGTAGGTGAGGATGCTCTCTATAGCACAGTAGTAGAAAGTCATGGGTTCCTTCCAAATCTTAGGTAACAAGTGCTGACAGCCATGACTTGTCACTCTTTCTTGGCCTCGCCCTGGAATCCGATGGTGCCGTACACGTTGTGTCACCCGCAGAACTTCCTCCATTGCAGCCGGGAAGCCAAGGCTTGGAGCAGGCATGAGCAAACTTAGCCTCTTTCTGCATCTCCTGATGCAAGGATCGTGCCCAGCAAGCGGTTTTTGGGGTGAGTTATGAGCTCCTGGGGGTTGTGCGCATCATTCCTGCCTCTTCTGCCGCCATCACGGCAAGGAAAGGCACATGAAAGGAAATGCACGTACAAAGCCTCCAACGCACTGACAATGGGGAGAAGGGTATGTGCATCATGACATCCATTGTAACGGATTTCACCTGGAAAATGGCATTTCCCCTCCTGCACGGCAAGGGTGCATTTCATGCTCATTCTTCAAAGGGATCAAATTCCACGGCTGAATGGGCCGTGTCCCCCCCGCCCCAACTGATAAGAGGTTTAGAGTTAGCCAGGGGTCCCCACTGCCCACCGGCCTCTTCACCAGAAGCCCTTCCTCACTCTTTACTCATCATCATCACTGGGAAGGGGAAGTGGGGCCTGGTTGGGGACGTGGAACGGCTGTGGTGGAGAATCTCATGGCAAAGGCTGGCCAAGGCATTCGTGAGGCTCAGGCTTCCTCTCGCTCTAAGAGCCACCCTGAACGAGAGAGAGAGAGAGAGAGAGACTCCTTTGCAAAACCTGCAGCTGAAAAGCAAAGGCAAGATTAAGCCCTTTGTGGGACCCGCACCACTACCGACACGGTGCATTGCATTGAATGGCATTGCATTGCTTGGGGGCAATGGTTTTGGTTTTTTTGTCATGCCAGGAGCGACTTGAGAAACTGCAAGTCGCTTCTGGTGCGAGAGAATTCGCTGTCTGCAAGGACGTTGCCCAGGGGACATTGCCCGGATGATTTGATGTTTCTTTTTATCATCCTTGTGGGAGGCTTCTCTCATGTCCCCGCTTGGGGAGTTGGAGCTGACAGAGGGAGCTCATCCGCCTCTCCCCGGCTTCGAACCTGCGACCTGTCGGTTTTCAGTCCTGCCGGCACAGGGGTTTGATGGGGCTCTAATGGTTTCGGTGTTGCGATGAGAGGAGAGGAGGGAGCAAGCTTGTTTTCTGCTTCCCTGGAGACTAGGACGCAATGGAACAATGGCTTCAAACTACAAGAGAGGAGATTCCATCTGAACATGAGGAAGAACTTCCTGACTGTGAGAGCCGTTCAGCAGTGGAACTCTCTGCCCCGGAGGGAGTGTGGGGGAGGCTCCTTCTTTGGAAGCTTTTAAACAGAGGCTGGATGGCCATCTGTCAGGGGTGCTTTGAATGCAATATTCCTGCTTCTTGGCAGAATGGGGTTGGACTGGAGGATGGCCCAGGAGGTCTCTTCCACTCTAGAAATTATGACCGTGAGAGCCGTTCAGCAGTGGAACTCTCTGCCCCGGAGTGTGGTGGAGGCTCCTTCTTTGGAAGCTTTGAAACAGAGGCTGGATGGCCATCTGTCAGGGGTGCTTTGAATGCAATATTCCTGCTTCTTGGCAGAATGGGGTTGGACTGGAGGATGGCCCAGGAGGTCTCTTCCAACTCTTTGATTCTATGATTCTATGTCATTCAGGAGCCAAGGGTTTGCACCTCAGCTTGGTCATGCATGCCGAGGAGAGGCACTCTCTCAGCCTCAGCGGGAGGCCTTCCAAACAAATCCTGCCAAAAAAACCTCGGAGAGAGGAAGAGGAAGGCCACAGCTGTACCACAAGTCAGGAATACCAGCAGAGATTACTATACGATGTCTCCTTTCTAGAGTTGGAAGAGACCTGGCGGGCCATCCAGTCCAACCCCATTCTGCCAAGAAGCAGGAAAATGGCGTTGGTTGGTGGGGACGAGAGAAAGGGCCTTCTCGGTGGTGGCCCCTCGTCTCTGGTCTTCTCTCCCCAGGGAGATTAGGTCGGCACCCTCCCTATCCACATTCCGCAAGGAACTAAAGACATGGCTTCCTCTCACATATTTATACATGGCTATCATATCTGCTGTGGATGGGAACGATGGGAGTCCCAGTCCTTTGAGACCTCCTAATGCTTTAAAGAGTGCAATTTTCCTACTTTTTGGCAGAATGGGGTTGGACTGGATGACCCATGAGGCCTCTTCCAACTCTTATAGGGTTCTAGGGTTCTAGAGGCTGTGGTGAAACATCAGGAGGAAATGCCTAGAGCCTGGAAAACACACAACGCCCCAGCAATGCTGGCCGTGAAAGCCTTCTACAAGACAGTTCCCCACCTTCCTCCTTCCATCCTTCCTTCCATCCTTTCACCCACTTTCTTCTTCCTCTTCTCCTTCTTCCTCTTGTTGTTGTTGCTCTTCTTCTTTTCTTCTTCCTCTTCTCCTTCTTCCTCTTGTTCTTCTTCTTTTCTTCTTCTTCTTCCTCTTCTCCTTCTTCCTCTTGTTGTTGTTGTTCTTTTCTTCTTCTTCTTCCTCTTCTCCTTCTTCCTCTTGTTCTTCTTCTTTTCTTCTTCTTCTTCCTTCCTCTTCTTGTTCTTCTTCTTTTCTTCTTCCTCTTCTCCTTCTTCCTCTTTTTGTTCTTCTTTTCTTCTTCTTCTTCCTCTTCTCCTTCTTCCTCTTGTTGTTGTTCTTCTTCTTTCTCTTCTCCTTCTTCCTCTTGTTGTTGTTCTTCTTCTTCCTCTTCTCCTTCTTTCTCTTGTTGTTGTTGCTCTTCTTCTTTTCTTCTTCCTCTTCTCCTTCTTCCTCTTGTTCTTCTTCTTTTCTTCTTCTTCTTCCTCTTCTCCTTCTTCCTCTTGTTGTTGTTGTTCTTTTCTTCTTCTTCTTCCTCTTCTCCTTCTTCCTCTTGTTGTTGTTGTTCTTTTCTTCTTCTTCTTCCTCTTCTCCTTCTTCCTCTTGTTGTTCTTTTCTTCTTCTTCTTCCTCTTCTCCTTCTTCCTCTTGTTGTTGTTGTTCTTTTCTTCTTCTTCTTCCTCTTCTCCTTCTTCCTCTTGTTCTTCTTCTTTTCTTCTTCTTCTTCCTCTTCTCCTTCTTCCTCTTGTTCTTCTTCTTTTCTTCTTCTTCCTCTTCTCCTTCTTCCTCTTGTTGTTCTTCTCCTTCTTTCTCCTCCTCCTCCTCCTCTTCTTCCTCTCCTCCTCCTCCTCCTCTCCTTCTTCTCCCCTGGGATTCCAGGCGTGACTCACACAAACTAAAAAGCGAGAGCTCCGAGCGTGTCCAAAGACGGCCGCAAAAGCGTTCCAAGAAGGCTGTTCCTACCATCCGATTAAACGGCCCACGGCATTAAAACCCTTCATTGGAAGCCACAGAGTGGAAGAGCCCACAGAAGCCCTCAGGGTTCACCTTGGTTTCTCCTCGGCTGCATTGAGGGATCCTCCGCAGAAGGGCCAAGGCTGACCCATCACCCCAAGCCCCGTGAGCTTCCGGCCTGAAGGTCCCCTGGCATTTGGGCAAAGGAGGCCGCTCCCCCGACCCTGGCCCACGCTCTCACCAAGAAGGGACACGGGGAGCTGCCGCCCCAAAGCCGGAAGAGACCTCTAAAAGCCACCCAGCCCCACTGCCTCCTGTCAAAAAGGAAGGCACCACCCAAGCCCTCCCAACAGAGGCCCAGATCCACACTCTGCTTCAAAACCTCCAGAGAAGGAAGGAGACTCTACTGGATAGGAGGTGGACACCCCCCCCCCCCCCCCCGGACTTTGTAAAGGATAGTTCAACATCAGGGAATTCATAGTTTTGCCAAGGACACCATGCTGGAATGATCCCATAATCCCCTCTCCCTCCCCCATGTGGAAACCTGAGGCTTTTTCCATGGCCCAACTCTTAATGGACTTTCCATGAACTTTTATGGACTTTGGTGGGCTGACGTGCCTTTCCCGGAGACCCTGCACGATTCCCCCTCTCTTCCTGTGAATTCCTTGTAAGTCCCCTCGCCCCATTCCCCATCCCCTATGTGTATGTGTGTTTATATGGAAACATGAAGGAAAAAGCCACTGTTTCATAAGACCAGCCACTCTTGTGGCTCAGGAAGACCCTCCACGGCTCCTGAGCTGGAAATCCCTTCACAAAAGGTTTCACCAAGCCCACTTGCATGGACAATAAGAAGCAATAGGTCTTATCAGATCAGACTTCGGAGGGCAACAGCTAGACCATTTGGGACTATACGAGTCATGGACATTTAAGTTACTCAACACAAAGGGTGTCTTCCAAGGTTGTTGTAGGTTTTTTCGGGCTATATGGCCATGGTCTAGAGGCATTCTCTCCTGACGTTTCGCCTGCATCTATGGCAAGCATCCTCAGAGGTCGTGAAGTCTATTGGAACTAGGAAAATGGATTTATACGTCTGTGGAATGACCCGGGTGGGACAAAGGACTCTTGCCTGCTGGAGCTAGGTGTGAATGTTTCAACTGACCACCTTGATTAGCATATAATGGCCTGACAGTGACTGGAGCAATCTTTTGTTGAGAGGTGATTAGATGTCCTTGTTTGTTTCCTCTCTGTTGTTGTGCTGTTGTAATTTTAAAGATTTTTAATACTGTTAGCCAGATTGTGTTCATTTTCATGTTTTCCTCCATTCTGTTGAAATTGTCCACATGCTTCTTTATGTAGTCTGACATGGTGGTTGTGACATGGAAGGTGTCTTCCTCTCTGCGAGGAACCAGGAATTTCACCACAGCCTTTCCACTGTGTCAACCCCAACCGGCCGAAACCAGCTTCAGCTTCATCCATAAACCCTAGACCACAGGACTATGAAACAAAGGACCGAGCTCCTTGCGGGCTGGGCAGAGATGGAGGTTCAAAAGATTAAAACAATAACTCAGACTGGCTTGAGAGCTAAGCTATCGCTGAATTGTTAGGCAAACACTGGTCACCTTAATCCTGTCAATGAGACATTTCTTCGTCGTTTCCCTGTTGCCCGCCTCCCTTCCACCTCATTGGCTGAGCGGCCAAAGCAGGACTCAGGCCGCCATTGGCTCTTCCGCTTGACATCAAAGCCAGCTCGGGGAGGGGGGCGGGATTGGTAGGCATGGGAACTTTTGAATCCGAAGGCTATAAGTATTGTATCCTTTTGCCCAGTGGGCATGTCGATTTTGTTGGCAGATTACTGCAATCGTCACCCTTTCCAGCTGGAATGAAACAAAAACCTCGGTGGCTTTCTCTTCAACTTGGTGAGATTTATTCTGGAATATTGGATTCCCTTTCTCCCCAGGCAACCCACAATGGCTTGGGCCTATCTGCAGCCATTCTAAATTGCTTGACAACACTCGGTAGGCTGTTGGGAATTTTGGGAGTTGGAGTCCAAAATACCTGAAGGGAGGGCCCAAGCTGGCCCGTGCCTGCTTTAGAAGTCGATTTATATGAATTGTCTGTCTGCATATTTTTTAATAGTCTCAGCCTTTGAAGTGGTTTCCCCCTGTTTTTTTCTCTCTCTCTCACACACACACACCTGTGCACATGCCTACCTGTCCTGCTCCACCTGACCCAGCAAGGAACCCATTGAGACCAATGGCAGAGAAGAAGGCAGGCTGCTCAAAGACCCTTTATTACTCAAGGCCTCTCCCCGCTCCCTCCCTTCCGCCCCCCCCCCCGCAGTGGCACATGGAACAGTGACCGGAAATGGCCAGAGGGATGGGAATCGTCTTCTGGCGACCCCAGCGGCAGCGCGTCTTGCATCACACCCACTGACCACAGCTACGCAGCACCTAAAAGCGGAGTATCATGAAGCACGAGGTGTGTATCATACAGCTGTACAGGAGCCAAAAGGAAACAAACTGGGGGGGGGGGAAGGACCCCCCTCCAAATATACAAACAGAGCCCCCCACTGCAGCCCCGGGGCTGGTCAACGGAAGGGTCACTTGGGAAAGCCCCTCCCCATCTGGCCCAAGGGCTTCACAGGGGATTTGGGGGACGGGACGGGACGGAGGGAAGGGGCGCTTCCTGGACAAAGACGTGGCGACGGAGGAACGGGGAAAATAATAAGGCGGCGCTGGAAGGGCAACACGGAGTGGCCGGAGGGGCCATTTTTGGTCTGTGTTGTGTTTGATCGGGGGAGAGAGGAGGAGGAGGAGGAGGGCAGAGAGGGTTCAGGTGGGTCAGGATCGGTCACGGGACTTCTGTGGCCGTGGCTCAGGCCCAAAAGAGCTCTTGGTGGCCACAGACCATCTGCCCCCCCCCCTTCTTGGCGAGACCCCCAAGGCCAGACTGGCACAAGAAAACCTATTATTTACAATAACGACGCCATTTAGGCCCGCTCCCCTCCAGGCCCACCATTTCCCCCCAGTGTCCAGATCCTTCCTCTTAAAGGTGCGCCTGGCTCATGGGTCCCTCCTCCTCCTCCTCCTCGTGGTACCGACTCTGGAGAGGCCACGCAAGGCAGGAGCGCAACCCCAGAGACTGTCTCCACCCCCAACTAGAACCCTTCCCGTTCTGTTCCTGCTCAACATTCGCGAAATACGTCCCAAGTCCACTGTCGCCGCAGCAGCTCCTCTGCGCAACTGACCGCCGGACTTATTTGGGCTGCAACGCTCTGCCCGCTGAAGCTTTGGAGGTCCAACTGCGCACACCTCGCAGGCGTCACCGCACAGGGCGCAAGCGCCACCGCCGCCGCACATGGATCAGCTGCCCTCCTCGGCGGAGCGGGACTCGGACTTGAGCTTGACGAACTCCCGGGCCACCTCGTCGTTGGTCCTCTGGGAGAGGATGCGCAGGACGGTCAGCCCCGTGTCGTCCATGTGGACGCGCCGCCCCAGCGGGCACCAGCAGGCGCAGCTGCCCTTGTCCGCCACGTCCCGCAGCTGCATGACCGCCAGCCCCAGCACACGGTCCTCCCGGGCAAAGCAGTAGTCCTTCACGCACACCTGCAGCTCGTAGGCGTCCGGCCCGTCCTCGTTGCCCAGGAGGCTGCAGGTGGGAGGGGGGGTGGGTGGGGGGGGGAGAAAAGAAGGGCCGTGAACCAGAATCATATTAAGGGATTTCTTGTGTCATGGCTTTTGATTGCTCCTCCAAGCCTTGGATCAATGTATTCCTGTTCTTTTTCTGGGTTATATTAGAGATATGTGGACTTTGCTGAACTCTACCTTGGAATAATTTGCTTCTGCTTATCTTCTTACCTAATTGGATTTACCTATTCCTTTTAAGTGCTTTTTACTTACCTTCAATAAAAGGACTGCTTTCCTATTTAACGTGTGGGGTTTAAAATCAGAGGATTTTTCCTTCTCCTGGAGTGCAAAAGCAAGATTTTGTGGGGTGTTGTGTGGTTTCTGGGCTGTATGGCTGGGTTCTAGCAGCATTTTCTCCTGACGTTTCACAGGCGAAACGTCAGGAGAAAATGCTGCTAGAACCCGGCCATACAGCCTGGAAACCACACAACACCCCGGTTATTCTGGCAGTGAGTATGTTCTCTCCTGTTTCCTGCCATAAGCTGCGCTGCACTCTGCTAGAGGTAGATCCCAAATATCCTCACAGAGGTCAAGGAAAAGGGGAAACCAACGCGGACGCAGACCGGACGGCGGGAGGGAGCCGGACTTACAAGTGGAAAGTCTCGTTGTACTTTGGGGACCAGCTGTTGCTCTTGGACTTGGTGGTGAACTTCCGCTTCTTGTCGCTCTGGTGCGGCCCGATCATGGTGATCTCCACAAAGGGGCGGAACATGCCGGACGTTTGCCACTTGAGGTCGTTGGCGGCCACGACTTGGAGGAAGTGGCGAGAAAGAGAGAAGGAGGAGGGTCAGATCCACACCCCTGCCCAAACGCCCACTCCGCCCAGAAGAGGACCAAGCGGTCCCTTACCTTTCACCGTCACCTTGTGCTCCCCGGAGCCCGGGTGCGTGTACAGGTCAATCTGGATGGACACTTCACCCACGGGGTCGTCCACGCCGGAGCCTGAGCGAAGGGAGGGCAAAGGTCACCTGGGTCTGCAATGTCATGGTCATCCTCCTCTTCCCTGGCCAGCCAGACCCCCTCCTGCAAGCGCCTCTCCTTCTTCTCCTCTTAATTCTCTCTTTGGCCACTTCTTGGGCGGAGCTTCTTTGGACCTAAGGCTATTTGGGGGTTGGTGGACGCACAAGCCCGCTTCCTTTGTACGCCCTGCCCTGTTTGGGGGTCTCTACTCCTGGGTACAACCCCCTTCCCCTCACTTCACTCAGCAGCGCATGCATCCCACAGCTGGCCGACTGACCGATGATGCTCCGCCTGCGCCTTTCGGGACCAAGGTGCATGGAGACAAAGCGCTGCCTCCCAAGACAAGTCCCACTGGGTCTCCGCCCATGCTTCCCAAGGGAGAGGAAAGCAAGAGCAGGGCCCCTTGACCCTCAGAGTAGCCAGTGGCCAAAGCCTGCGCCCTGTACATACATACGTCTGCATAAATGTGCATGCATGCGTGTGTCACAATTTGCAAAACATCACCATAAGTATCTATCGCTGCATTAGTCGCCCTGAGTCCCCCCCCCCCCCCAGGGCAGTGTTTCTCAACCTGGGGGTCGGGACCCCTGGAGGGGTCGCAAAGGGGTGTCAGAGGGGTCACCAAAGACCATCAGTATCTATCAGTATCTATCACAGTATTTTGTGTTGCTCATGGGGGTTCTGTGTGGGAAGTTTGGCCCAATTCTATCATTGGTGGGGTTCAGACTGTGTTTTAATTGTAGGTGAACTATACATCCCAGCAACTACAACTCCCAAATCTCAAGGTCTATTTTCCCCAAACTCCACCAGTGTTCACATTTGGGCATATTGAGTATTCGCGCCAAGTTTGGTCCAGATACATCATTGTTTGAATTCACAGTGCTCTCTGGATGTAGGTGAACTACAACTCCCAAACTCAAGGTCAATGCCCACCAAACCCTTCCAGTATTTTCTGTTGGTCATGAGAGTTATGTGTGCCAAATCTGGTTCAATTGCATCATTGGTGGAGTTCAGAATGCTCTTTTAATTTAAATGAACCATAAATCCCAGAAACTACAACTCCCAAATGACAAAATCCACCCCCCTCAACCCCACCAGTATTCAAATTTGGGCGTATGGGGTATTTGTGCCAAACTGAATGAAAATACATCCTACATATCAGATATTTACATTATAATTCATAACATTAGCAAAATTACAGTTATGAAGTCACAACACAAATATAATGTGGTTGGGGGTCAGCACAACATGAGGAACTGCACTAAGGGGTCACAGCATTAGGTAGGCGGAGAACCACTGCCCTAGGGGGTTGAGAAGGGCGGGGTAAAAATACCCGAAATAAATAAATACAAATCTGAATCTGATTTAGCCAGGTGAGATTTGGCCCATGACACACTGAAGGCCGGCCGTGGATCTGTCGAGAGCTCTTAATGGTCTCTGAAGAGGCCGGTGGGGTGGTTTGCAAGGTGGCTGAGGACTCCAGCCAGCAAAAGGAGCCCCCCCCCCCACGCACTCAGAGGCCGAGGCCTTGCTCTGGCTGCCCCTCTGCGCCACACAAGCCCCCAACCCCCGGACCGGCCCCTCCAAGTCAACAGCAATGAGGCCATCCCCACTTGAGCCAGAGCCCAAGAGAAGGCCTTGCAGTGAACGGTGCAAACTCTTGACTGTGATCAATGTGAGAGCCGTTCAGCAGTGGAACTCTCTGCCCCAGAGGGAGTGTGGTGGAGGCTCCTTCTTTGGAAGCTTTTAAACAGAGGCTGGATGGCCATCTGTCAGGGGTGCTTTGATTGCAATATTCCTGCTTCTTGGCAGAAGGGGGTTGGACTGGAAGGCCCATGAGGTCTCTTCCAACTCTATGATTCTATGATTCTATGACTCAGTTGTTGTAGGTCCAGCTATGCTCCTCCTTTCCTTCGGTCCAAGGGTCTCACGGCGAGGGCGGGCAAGGGAGGGTCACTGGACCCAATGCAGCCTTTTGTGCCCCTCAACCGGCCTTCCTTTGGCCAAAAGAGGAGGAGGAAGAAAAGGAAGGCAGGGTGTTGTGGGGTTTCCAAGCTGTACAGCCAATGTGTTCTAGCAGCATTTTCTCCTGAGATTTTGCCTGCATCTATGGCAATAATAATAATAATAAAATGCTAGAGTGGGAAGAGACCTCCTGGGCCATCATCCAGTCCAGCCCCATTCTGCCAAGAAGCAGGAATATTGCATTCAAAGCACCCCTGACAGATGGCCATCCAGCCTCTGTTTAATAATAATAATAATAATAATAATAATAATAATAATAATAATAATAATAATAGAGTTGGAAGAGACCTCCTGGGCCACCAGTCCCACCCCATTCTGCCAAGAAGCAGGAAAATTGCATCCAAAGCACCCCTGACAGATGGCCATCCAGCCTCTGCTTAATAATAATAATAATAATAATAGTAGTAGTAGTAATAATAATAATAATAAAATGCTAGAGTGGGAAGAGACCTCCTGGGCCATCATCCAGTCCAGCCCCATTCTGCCAAGAAGCAGGAATATTGCATTCAAATCACCCCTGACAGATGGCCATCCAGCCTCTGTTAATAATAATAATAATAATAATAATAATAATAATAATAATAGAATCCTAGAGTGGGAAGAGACCTCCTGGGCCATCATCCAGTCCAGCCCCATTCTGCCAAGAAGCAGGAATATTGCATTCAAAGCACCCCTGACAGATGGCCATACAGCCTCTGCTTAATAATAATAATAATAATAATAATAATAATAATAAATCCTAGAGTTGGAAGAGACCTCCTGGGCCATCCAGTCCAACCCCATTCTGCCAAGAAGCAGGAATATTGCATTCAAAGCACCCCTGACAGATGGCCATCCAGCCTCTGTAATAATAATAATAATAATAATAATAATAATAATAATAATAATAATAATAGAGTTGGAAGAGACCTCCTGGGCCATCATCCAGTCCAACCCCATTCTGCCAAGAAGCAGGAATATTGCATTCAAAGCACCCCTGACAGATGGCCATCCAGCCTCTGCTTAATAATAATAATAGTAGTAGTAGTAGTAATAATAATAACAATAATAATAATAAAATGCTAGAGTGGGATGAGACCTCCTGGGCCATCCAGTCCCCCCCCATTCTGCCAAGAAGCAGGAACATTCCATTCAAAGCACCCCTGACAGATGGCCACCCAGCCTCTGCTTAATAATAATAATAGTAGTAGTAGTAGTAATAGTAAGAATAATAGAGTTGGAAGAGACCTCCTGGGCCATCATCCAGTCCAACCCCTTCTGCCAAGAAGCAGGAATATTGCATTCAAAGCACCCCTGACAGATGGCCATCCAGCCTCTGTTTAAAAGCTTCCAAAGAAGGAGCCTCCACCACACTCCGGGCCAGAGAGTTCCACTGCTGAACGGCTCTCACAGTCAGGAAGTTCTTCCTCATGTTCAGATGGAATCTCCTTTCTTGTAGTTTGAAGCCATTGCTCCATTGCGTCCTAGTCTCCAGGGAAGCAGAAAGGAAGCTTGCTTCCTCCTCCTCCCTGTGGCTTCCTCTCACATATTTATACATGGCCTCATCATATCTCCTCTCAGCCTTCTCTTCTTCAGGCTAAACATGCCCAGCTCCTTACGCCGCTCCTCATAGGGCTTGTTCTCCAGACCCTTGATCTGCTCTGTTCTCTCCTCCCTGTGGCTTCCTCTCACATATTTATACATGGCTATCATATCTCCTCTCAGCCTTCTCTTCTTCAGGCTAAACATGCCCAGCTCCTTAAGCCGCTCCTCATTGGGCTTGTTCTCCAGACCCTTGATCCTTTGAGTCGCCCTCCTCTGGACACATTCCAGCTTGTCAATATCTCTCTTGAATTGAATATCAGGAGAAAATGCTGCTAGAAGACATTTTCACACAGCCTGGGACCACACAACACCCCACTTATCATGTGTGTCTCACATGCAATTCTTACATCTCATTCTTACATATCACTTCCTACTTAATCATGCAGGAGGTGTGCGCCCACATGTCCATTAGAACTGTATTTTCACTCTACGGTTTTCACAATAGGGTTACAGCCAATGCATTCCTGCCTAATGGTGTATTATCTATCTAACCAAAATGCTGCTAGAGCATGGCCACACAGCCCGGAAACCACACAACACCTAATTTATCATGTGCCTTCCTTGGAGACAAGTGCCATGGGTGCAGCGCCCTTTCCGCACCAGAAGTGGGGCCGGCTCCTCTGGATGAAACCTCAGGAGAAAATGCTGCTAGAACACATTGGCCATATTGGAAGTCCACAAGGTCACAAAGGGAGGGTCTCCACCGCACAAGCCACAACCACCAAAGGCTACGAGGCAGGCGTTTCGGGGAAAGGAAGGGAAGGAAGGGGGCTTCAAAGCAGACCACGTTTGAAGCGGGCCCACGCTGACGTGGCAACCGTGGCCTGGAACAACGTACCCTTCTCAGGACGGACATTCTCACTAGCCGTGAACCTAATCCCTTTCCCACCATGCACTGCGCCGGAAGAAAGAGAGAAAGAGAGAGAGAGAAAGGGGAAGAAAGAAAGATAGAAGGAAAGGAAGGAAGGAAGAAAGAGAAGTCAGGTTAGAAACGGGCCTCCGTCCATCGATCACAATGAGCAGGAAGAAAGGCCGGCCGGCCGGGGCAAAAGGGCCAAGGCTGCCCATTGGGTTCAAGACCTCAGCGGCCATGACACTGCTGTAATGTGTTTTAATTTTTTTAAATAATTTTTATAATAATTTTTAAATAATTTTATTTTTTTATTTTTTAATCTATTGGAACTGGCCCTGCCTACTCTGATCGATTTTAAATGTTGCGACTTTATTTTGTGTTATTTATAATGTTTTTTTGTATTGTATTTTTATTTCTTGATAATTTTTTTACTGTGTTCTGTGTATACTGATGTACTAGCCGTCCCTTGCCACGCGTTGCTGTATATATATGTTCTTTGTGTGTGTGTGTGTGTTTGCGTATATATATGTGGTTTTGTAATGTAATTTTTGGGTTTTTTGGCTTTTTAAGTCTCTTCCACTGTGTTTCCCAGTGTTTTTGAGTGATGGTCACTCGTTGGCCTGAGAGGTGTCTTGTGTCCAAATTCGGTGTCAATTCGTCCAGTGGTTTTTGAGTTATGTTAATCCCACAAACAAATATTATATTTTTATTTATATAGATAAGTAAAAAGCATCTAAGTAAAAAGCACTTTAAAGGAATAGGTAAATCCAATTAGGTAAGAAGATATGCATGAACATTGTAAATTTTTTTTGCTTTTAAAGTCCCTTCCGCTGTGTTTTCCAGTGTTTTTATGAGTGATGGTCACTTGTTGGTCTGAGAGGTTTCTTGTGTCCAAATTTGGTGTCAATTCGTCCAGTGGTTTTTGAGTTATGTTAATCCCACAAACAAACATTACAGTTTTATTTATATGGACTAGCCGTCCCCTGCCACGCATTGCTGTGGCCCACTTTGGTGGTCATGGGGGTTCTGTGTAGGAGGTTTGGCCCAATTCTATTGTTGGTGGGGTTCTGTGATTGTAAGTGAACTATAAATCCCAGGAACTCCAACTCCCAAATGTCAAGTTTCTATTTCCCCCAAACTCCATCTGTGTTCATATTTGGGCGTATTGAGTGCTTGTGCCAAGTTTAGTCCAGATCCAGCATTGTTTCTGTCCACAGTGTTCTCTGGATGTAGGTGAACTACAACTCCCAAACTCAAGGTCAATGCCCACCAAACCCTTGTAGTGTTTTCTGTTGGTTTTGGGAGTCCTGTGTGCCAAGTTTGATTCAATTCTCATTGGTGGGGTTCAGAATGCTTTGATTGTAGGTGAACTATAAATCCCAGCAACTACAACTCCCAAAAGACAAAATCAATTTTTTGAGTGAAGGACATACATTGGGTTGTTAGGTGTCTTGTGTCCAAATTTGGTGTCAATTCATCCAGTGGTTTTTGAGTTCTGTTAATCCCACAAACGAACATGACATTTTTATTTATATAGATGGTATTGCTGGGCTTGGCCTCATGTAAGCTGCCTCGAGTCCCCTTGGGGAGATTGGTGGCGGAGTATAAATAAAGTTGTTATTATTATTATTATTATTATTATTATTATTATTATTATTATTTGCTGTATTTGTATAACACCTTTCTCAGGCTGTTCGTGGGGATGATAGAAAGGTCATTCTCGGTGGTGGCCCCTCATCTCTGGAACTCCCTCCCCAGGGAGACCAGGCTAGCACCTTCCCTATCCATGTTTCATGAGGAACTAAAGACAAGGATGTTTCATTGCACTTTTGATTGACGATTCCTGATAGATGGCTCCTAACCATGACCTGAACTCAGTTCCTATATTTGATTACTATATTTTTAAGCTAAGCTGTAATGATCCTGTTATAATTGCTCCATTCCTATTCTACTATTCGTTCTCTCCACCTATTTTGACCAACCTATCCTTTAACTCGTTTGCATATTGATCCCTTCCCGCGAAAAATGAGATTAGAGGTGCCCAAAAGGTCATGACTCTAACAAGAGGTTATGGCATCGTTTTCCGAAAGGTAACGACTTCTAACCAGGCCATGCCTTTCCAAACATGATAAAATCTCCCAAAGGTTATGGAGATGTCCATTGTCCAAAATGGGGTGGTGGCCTTGGGCTGCTGACCTTGTGCCGTCTGGGTCTGGACGAAGGTCTTGATGAGGGTGTCGGTGGTCTGGGTGTAGAGGGAGAGGGCGTAGCGCAGCGACTGCAGGTCGGAGCTCTTCTCCAGGAAGGTCTTCTTCAGGCCGTTCCCCCCGGCGTGGAAGTATTGCTGCAAGACAAGGACGAGGAGGAGGAGGAGGAGGAGGAGGAAGAGGGGAAGACGAGCGTCACAGAGAAAATAGGCAGAAAAGGTTCCCATCCCTTACACGATACTAGCGACAGCTGCTGCCCTATTGACCCTTTGGACAAGGCTTGGTGAAGCGGTCAGAGACCTTCTCTCCTTTGTCCATGTTGGACTCTATTATTATTATTATTATTATTATTATTATTATTATTGACACAAAAGCACAGTATGTCACAGCAAATGAGATCTCTATGCTTGATTTCGTATCACAAAATCACAAGTCGAACACTTCCTAAGTGTCTAGGGCTGTGTGATGTATTTTTGAATGATGATGATGATGATGATGATTATTATTATGCTGGCACAAAACCACAGTATGTCACAGCAAACGAGATGTCTATGCTGGGTTTTGTATCACAAAATCTGTGCCGTTCGCCCAGACGCTATAAAAAATAAAACTGCGACGTGCTTCTCTCTATGTCTGAGCGAACTGCAGGTGTCTATATTGAGAAGCTTGAGATACTCAGCAACTGAGACTATTACTGGTTTAAACATCAAAAAAGGATATTTATTTATTCAAAGTCCTTGAAGACTTGGCACAGTTCATCAAAGTTGCAAACAAACAGTCAATAGATGAAACTACAACAACCGCTGACAAAATTACCATCTGCCAGCTGCAGAAGGCCACCTTACTGGGATCTGCACACATTATTCACCGATACATCACACAGTCCTAGACACTTGGGAAGTGTCCAATGTGTGATCCAATTCAACAGCCAGCAGAGTGTCTGCTGTGGACTCATCTTGTTGTGTTTCAAATAATAATAATAATAATAATAATAATAATAATAATAATATAATAATAATAATAATAATCAAGAAACAGCCAGCAGAGTGTTTGCTGTGGTCTCATCTTGTTGTGTTAATAATAATAATAATAATACACTTGGGAAGTGTCCGACGTGTGATCCAATTCAACAGTCAGCAGAGTGTCTGCTGTGGATTCATCTTGTTGTGTTTCAAATAATAATAATAATAATAATAATAATAAAAATATACATCACACAGTCCTAGACACTTGGGAAGTGTCCGACGTGTGATCCAATTCAACAGCCAGCAGAGTGTCTGCTGTGGACTCATCTTGTGGTGTTTCAAATAAGAATAAGAACAATAATAACAATAGGAAAAGCTGACACGATACAAGGATTTAAAGATGGAACTGCAAAGACTGAGGCACAAGCCAATCAAGGGGGTCCCAGTGGTGATCAGCACACTGGGTGCAGCACCTCAAGACCTTGGCCTGCACTTAAACACAATCGGCGCTGACCATCTGCCAGCTGCAGAAGGCCACCCTACTCAAATCTGCATACATTACTTGCCGATGCATCACACAGTCCTAGACACTTGGGAAGTGTCCGTTGTGTGTGATCCAATACAACAGCCAGCAGAGTGTCTGCTGTGGACTCATCTTTTGGTGTTTCTAATAATAATAATAATAATAATAATAATAATAATAATAATAATAATAATAATAATAATAATAGTAGTAGTAGTTCTGGAGAAAAACAAATGGTTAAAATAGCACGAAACCATTACCAACTGTTAAAATAACTGAAATTATTTTAATTAATTAGAACAATTTTCTAATTTCTCCCTGGTTGATGAACAAACTGCTGTGATGATTCCTGCTGCTCTGCAGGAATTACCGTTCGTTCTCCTGGAGTATTTTGGAAGACTTCTGGACCCAGTGGGCTGCCAGGCCAACTCTTAGGAGCCACTCAGGGCAGGCGTGTTTTTGCCGCCGGTTCCACCTCCCCCCCCCCCAAGAAGGCTCCTACCGCAATTTGCCCAGCTGTGCTTGTGAAGACCCTCCCTCATTACAGGATGCTTTTTCTAATTGCCTAAGAAGGTGGTTCAGTTCTTGTTCCTCTTTGCTCAGAAACCGAGGTCCGCTTATTCCGGCCTCTCTCCTTCTCCTGCGTTTACTTGGACTTTCCACACTTCCAAAGCACGGGGAAGGGGCTTCTTTCTGGACTGCCACTCCCAGAATCCACCAGGCAGCAGGTTAGCCTTAGCTGGCTGTGAGATCCTGGGAGCAACAGCGCCAGAAGAAGGCCCTGCGCCAAACCCGAAAGGACCTCCAAAGGATCCCGTGCCCCGTGAGGCCCAATCCCAGGGGAAGGGAGGAGGCGGCAAGAGTCGACACTCCGGTTCCCCGCAACTCACCTTGATGGTGTCGAGAGCCAGCTCTAGCACCGCGCACTGCTTGGGGGTCAGGCTCCGCGTCTCCTCCTTGACCATATGGTCCTGCAAGAAAAGCAGAGGAGAGGGACACTCACACAGACTGCCCAGGGGGGCTCCGGTCAACGGGTGATGCCCTCCTGGGCGCATGGGGTGGGATCAGCATGAGCATTTGGCCGTGACAAGGCCCAGCAGCAGGAGCAGAACCCAATTACAGAACCCTAGAGTTGGAAGAGACCTGGTGGGACATCGTCTAGTCCAGCCCCATTCTGCCAAAATCAGAAAAATCGCATTCAAAGCACCCCTGATAGATGGCCATCCAACTTCTGTTTAAAAGCCTCCAAAGAAGGAGCCTCCACCACACTCCAGGGCAGAGAGTTCCACTAATGAACATCTCTCACAGTCAGGAAGTTCTTCCTCATGTTCAGGTGGAATATCCTCTCTTGTAGTTTGAAACCATTGTTTCGCGTCCTAGTCTCCAGGGAAGCAGAAAGGAAGCTTGCTTTCTCTCACATATTTATACATGGCCATTATCATATCTCCTCTCAGCCTTCTCTTCTTCAGGCTAAACATGCCCAGCTCCTTAAGCCGCTCCTCATAGGGCTTGTTCTCCAGACCCTTGATCATTTTAGTCACCCTCTTTCTCTGGACACATTCCAGCTTAGAGTCCATATCTCTCATGAATTGTGGTGCCCAGAATTTGACATGAGTTCCTCTCACATATTGACCATGACCATCATCATGTCTCCTCTCAGCCTTCTCTTCTTCAGGCTAAACATGCCCAGCTCCTTAAGCCGCTCCTCATAGGGCTTGTTCTCCAGACCCTTGATCATTTTAGTTGCCCTCTTTCTCTGGACACATTCCAGCTTGTCAATATCTCTCTTGAATTGTGGTGCCCAGAATTGGACACAATATTCCAGGTAAAGTGGTCTAACCAATATAGCAATGTTTAATGCTGATATTGTACTATGCTAATAATATAATGTATTGCATGTAATATATACCTTGTAAGCCGCTCTGAGTCCCCTTTGGCATGAGAAGGGCGGCATAGAAATGTTGTAAATAAATAAATAAATATGTAGCCACCTTTAAGTCTGGTGGAGCCTCCTTCTTAGAGGCCTTTAAGCAGAGGTGAGAGATGGCCATCTGTGTGGAGAGGTTTGATGGTGTCTGGCCGAATGAAGGGGGTGGGGACTGGGTGGCCCTTGGGGTCTCTCTTCCAACTCTAGGAGTCTCTCAAACCTCCAGCCTGGGCTTTTGAGCCTTGAAAGCCACCAGAGGTCCGAGGCAGAAGGCACCTGGAGAAGGAGAAGGTCTTCCTCAAGGGACACGCATGATTCCATTCTCAGTGGGATGTGGCAGAAGCCTTTCCCTACACGAGGAGCTCTTTCCAAACCGCAGGACACCTTCCTTGGTGGCTTGGATGGTCATTTCCCAGTTATAAAGCTCCCTCTCGCCCACTTTCCCCATCACGGAGCCATGGGACCATGCCTGGGGGGGGGGGGGGGGGGGGGCTTCTGTGCGCGCAGCTCATGCGCTCGCCCCCAATCTTCCCTTGCATCTTCCAAAACTCCCTGCAGCCACTGCCCCTGGGCTGGGTGGAACCTAAGAGAGACGGAATTCGGGGGACCCAGCCTCCCTCTTTCTCTCTCCTATATGTGCGCAACGCACGTGGGCTCACGGCTGAGCATCGGGCACAAAGCGCACAAGGCAAGGCGGCGCCTGGACGCAGGCGGCTCGTGTTTGTACAGGCAGACACTGGGCAGGTGTTGCGCACAATGACAGCTCAAGACAAAAGACACCACGACACAAAGGGACATTCATGCGCACGGTCACGGAGAGAGGGAGGGTGTGGGGGGCAGCATGCGGGGCGGCCGTACCTTCAGCTTCGACAAGTGTCCCAGTTCTTTGGCCGCGCTGAAAATCAGCTGTGTCCCCTTGGAGCAGAACAGAAAGAGAGACAGACAAGTGGGAAAGGTTACGCGGAGAAGAGGAAGGGGAGGGGGATGCCCCCCCTGCATGCACCACAACCCCCCCCCCCAAAGCATCGAGGGATCCACGGAAACTGAGGCAAGGGAGCAGAATGAGGATTCTTCCCCCAAAGGACCCAGGACGCGCCAAGGATGGACGGAATGAAGGAAGGAAGGCAGCCTATGCATGCCCCTTGACCCAGGCTGCACCCCACGAGGGGAAGGGTCCCACAACATCACAGGAACAAAGAARGCTTCTTTGGGGGGGGGGATTCTGGCTCCATGGGTGGGTGAGTGGGGGACTGTGGGAAGAGGCAAAGGCCCACCAGGGTCTGCAAGTGAATCTGGCCCAGTGCCGTGGACCCACTGACCCCTTGGTTAGGGGAGAGGACCTCCACTGCTTGGCCAGAAGCCCCCTCCCACCTAAGAGTGTCCAAAGGGGACCCTGATGGCTCCTTCCCTCTCTGTCTCATCCCCTCACCCTCCCATTCCTCTTCCCTCTGGCGTTCATGGGTCGGTGGGTGAGCTCACAGGAGAGACCCCTTCGAAGCCCACAAAGCAGCACAAGCACTACAATGGACTAGATGGCCTCTGGGGGACCCTTCATTGGCTTTAGGGTCTTAAGAGAGATCCTCCATTGGGCGGAATGAGCTAGATGGCCTCTGGGGGACCCTTCATTGGCTTTAGGGTCTTAAGAGAGATCCTCCATTGGGCGGAATAGGCTAGATGGCTTCTGGGGGACCCTTCAATGACTTTAGGGTCTTAAGAGAGATCCTCCATTGGGCAGAATAGGCTAGATGGCCTCTGGGGGACCCTTCAATGACTTTAGGGTCTTAAGAGAGATCCTCCATTGGGTGGAATGAGCTAGATGGCCTCTGGGGGACCCTTCATTGGCTTTAGGGTCTTAAGAGAGATCCTCCATTGGGCAGAATAGGCTAGATGGCTTCTGGGGGACCCTTCTATGACTTTAGGGTCTTAAGAGAGATCCTCCATTGGGCGGAATAGGCTAGATGGCCTCTGGGGGACCCTTCAATGACTTTAGGGTCTTAAGAGAGATTCTCCATTGGGAAGAATGGACTAGATGGCCTCTGGGGGACCCTTCATTGGCTTTAGGGTCTTAAGAGAGATTCTGCATTGGGTGGAATGGACTAGTTGTCCTCTGGGGAACCCTTCGATGACTTTAGGGTCACAACAACAACAACAACAACAACAACAACAACAACAATCTTTATCTATAACCCGCTACCATCTCCCCAAAGGGGACTCGAGGCAGCTAACATGAGGCTAGGCCCAAAATAATACAACATAATAAACACACAATAACAAAATACATCACAACAAAACAAGAAATAACAAATAAAATCAACAATATAAAACAGCATAATAGTATTATTAGAGATCCTGCATTGGGCAGAATGGGCTAGATAGCCTCTGGGGGACCCTTCTATGACTTTAGGGTCTTATTAGAGATCCTCCACTGGGTGGAATGGACTAGATGGCCTCTGGGGGACCCTTCTATGACTTTAGGGTCTT
>NW_026845477.1:233259-252000 GCF_025583915.1 Anolis sagrei ordinatus | reverse complement strand
CTGCTGAACTGGTGGACTGGAAGGTTGGTGGTTTGAATCTGTGGGGAAGGGGTTGCAAGACAAGGGACCCCGAGCAGGGATTTCCCAGGCAGCAGGGATGGGTTTCAACGCAAGCGCACCCGCTCCCTCAGTAATCAGTCCCGCCTTCCTTCCACTTCCGGCTCCAAAGTGTCTCGCACAATAAGGATAAACACTTTCACTCTCAGGCCTGGGCCAACTTGGGCCCTCCTTCCTGCCCTCCAGGTGTTTGGAACTTCAACTCCCACAATTCCTACTAGCCAGCTGTTAGGAATGGTGGGAATTGAAGTCCAAAACATCTGGAGGGAGGGAGGGAGGGCCCAAGTTGGCCCATGCCTGAACTATATGGTTGAATGAAAGGGTTAGGCAACCAATGGAGCTCAATCTCCTCTGCTGCAGGAGCACTTCCAGTCTGTTCTCTCTATACAGCCATCACCCACGTCCACATATGCGCCCACCCACCTGCACACATGAACTAACACTCAAAGCAGGGGACACAGCAGGACAGGGTTTGGAGGCCCAGGTCAGACCCCTCCTCTGGACCCTCCCCTCTCCCCTCCAAGTGCACTGACCGCCATCCACCCCTCCCTCCCTTCCTCCCTCCTTCAGGTCCCAGTCCTTACTTTCCGTCCAGGAAGTCCATGAGGGGCCGGAGGACGTTGTCGGCGTCTTGGGCCACCACGTTTGGGGGGGCATTCCCGGCCCCCTTCACCTGGCAGAGGATGTCGGACATCTGCTTGACGCAGTCGTCGATCCGTGCCTGGAAGCTGGAGGCAAGCAGAGGCTGTTAGGAATTGTGGGAGTTGAAGTCCAAAACACCTGGAGGAAGGCCCAAGTTTGCCCATGCCTGATTTAGCTCCCATTCTCCCGGTCACCCACTCCTGCCCAGAGAATGAGGGGTGGCCCCCTTTCTTCCCCCCCCCCCCCCCACTTTGGAAGGACCTGACCATTCCGTCTGCCTTAAGAAAGCTCAGAATATTCTGAAGGGTCCATCCCACCCTTCTTTTGAATTATTATCACCTGGCAGGTGGGATGGGATGGCAACGGGGAGGAGACATAGGCCGAGAGAGAGCTTGGGTCAAGAGTCGTGACTACTGCTACGCTCCACCTTGAACCCTGAGATCATCTGAGGAGACCCTGCTCGTTGTCCCCCCCCATTGTCGCAATTGTGTCTGACGGGGACAAGGGATGGGGCCTTTTCTGTGGTGGCCCCTCCCGAGAAAAATTAGATCTGCTGCATCCCTCTTGACCTCCCGGAAACAAGTGAAATCCTGGCTATGGGATCAGGGGTCGGCTGACCTACTGACGTGTTGACTTACGTAGAACTGATGGACTGCCCTTGGATAATGATTTAAATCGGTGACCGCTGACTGTTTGTTGACTATTTTTATATTGTTTATACTGTTTTCTATTGTTATTATTATTACATTGCTGTTAAATTGTACATTTATGTCTTGGTGTGGGCGCCGTGGGTGCCGTTTTTTTAGCCGTCCCGAGTCCCTCTGCGGAGGTCGAGATAGGACGGGATAGAAAAGCCCAAAATAAACAATAATAAATGTTTAAGTGTATGGTTTCACTTGGATGTGGCACGAGGAGTTGTGCATTAGTGATGATAACATAGAAGGAAGGGTGCTTTGTTTCGTAACTGTACAACAGGTGCGGGCAAACTTCACCCCTCCCTCCGGGGGTTTGGATGACAACTCCCACAATTCCTAACCACTGTTGGAAACCCAACCCTCCCCTTGCCTGGCGCACACTGCACAATTATAGTGCTGTGGTTGCACTCTCACAGCCAGGGCAACGCCTGAGGAATCCCGGGACTTCAGGGAGAGATTCAGAGCTCTGGCGCCTCCTTGAACTACGGATCCTAGGAGGCTGTCAGGATTATTAAGATACGTATGTGTGTTTTTCAATGTGTTTCTATGTAATTCAAGATGGATTAAGATGTATTTCAAGATGGATTCTATTCTGCTTAATTGTGTATTAGAAATACTGTGAGAGGCAGAGAAAAAGTAACCTTGACAGAAATGAGATAAAGTGTTCCCTGGCTGGGAAGAAGTGGGAGGATCCGGTCTCAGCCAAGAAGTCAGATAAGCAGATGTTCAGAAACTGTGGTGTTGTGCTTTGTAGTTCCTGCCTGATGCTTGCTGTGCATAGACGTGTATAGATGTACTTAGTAAACTTAGTGTTCTGTTGTAACTAAACACTTGCAGAGTCCTGATTTCTGGAACACAGTGTCGGCTGATCTAGCAATCCTTCCGCTGGCAAATGTCAATACTCTGACAGAGGCCACAGGGAGCAGCCACGGAGGGTCAAGTGGAGCCACTGCACCACAACTATGCAGCGTGAAAGGGCGAAGCACAAGCCTTCATTGCCGCCTATTAGGAATTGTGCAAGTCCAAAACACCTGGAGGGAGGGCCCACGTTTGCCCTTGCCTGGTGTCTATGAATGCGTCTATGTGTGTGTGCATGCACCCCTTGCAATGGAGGGTGTTTTCCTGGGTCCCCACAACTGGAGTTACTCAGCGGAAGTCCTCCCTCCCCTGCAAAGAATGAGAGGGCTTTGGCTCGGACGCTGTGCGGACGGACAGAGGGAGGGACGGGGCTCAAAGAGGAGGAGGTGATGCCCCCCCCCCTTTCCCGGCACGAACGAAGCCTCCGCTGCTTCTGCCGCCGCCTTTGCTAAATCCCTGGCTAAATCCTCTTCCGCTGCGCGACCCTTTGAATGTTAAGAGAGGCATTAGCCCTGAGATCAATGAGCCGGTGAGCTCTATCCCGGAGTGATAGCATCCCAGGGATATGAACTCCAAACAGATTTCACAGCTCAGAGAGCATTCCACTTTGCAACGCCAGAGACGGGCACAAATAAAGAGAAATAAACCCTTCTCTCCTCCCTCCCTCCTTTCACTGACTTTTGAGCACATCAGGATTTGCAAACTTGGAAGGCCAAAAGTAGACGCTGACTTTATGGACCTGACAACCTCTGAGGATGCTTGCCATAGATGCAGGCGAAACGTCAGGAGAGAATGCTTCTAGAGCATGGCCATATCGCCCGAAAAACCTACAACCACCCAGTGATTCCAGTCATGAAAGCCTTTGACAATACATTGATGTCTGGAGCAAAGGGATGCCGGGGAAGGCGGGCCCACCTGTTGCCAAAGACGGCGCTGAGCTCGTCCAGGACGTTGTTGAGCTTCACCTGGAGCTCCTTCAGGGAGTCGCTGGCCTCCGGATCCAGCTGCAAAGGGAAGCAGGCCGTGAGAACGTGGACTTGGAGGAGGAAAGCAGGAAGAGCGGGCAGGAGGGCTTCGCTGGGCAGGGGGAGGCAGCTGCTCAAAGCACCCGGCGCAGCGTCTGGATCCAAGGCCAGCAAGAGTGGGCAAAGCACTGTCCACGTGTCCAGGGCAGGAAATGGGTTGGAGGGGAACCTGCAAAGGGGCTTCAGAGCAACACATCGCCCAGCTCTCTCTCTGTCCTGCATCTGCAGAGCCAAAACACCTGGAGACCTGCCACCCCATGCTCCTGCTTTGCTCAGTCGTTCATTCTGCTGTGTGTTGAGCGCAAACACTGCTGACAAGCACACTTTCCGTGGCAAAACCCAGGTTCTAGGCCTGTCCGTGACTGGGAACCACCGGTCAAGCGGACCCACTTGCCCCCAGGGGAGGGATGGCCCTCCTCCACTGGAAGGAAAGCGGGGGGGGGGGGGGGGGGGGGGGGGGGGGGGGGGGGCTTGGGAGCATTTCCTTGAAGGGTCAGGAAGGCCGTCCGTATGGAAAACCTGCCCCTGCCAAGGGAGAAGCCCTCACTCTCTGGCTGTGTGCCTTTGCTCCTGCTGCACACAGTGCACTTCTGGGAAAGCGTCGGCATTAAATGCAAGTGTAAAGGGGAGACCCCGTGCGAGGGTGCATGCGCAAGCGCCTTTGGCATGCCCGGGCCTAGAGTGCCTTAAGCGATGGAACTAGGAAAGCAGTCAGAAAACCTGGCGGGAGGGAGCACTCGGTCTGTCCCTTGGGCATCCCTTCGGTTCTCGCCAGGTACCCGGGACACCCCTCTCCTCTCCCTTCTGCAACCAGGAGGAGCCCCGCCTTGGGCTTGCTCTGCGGGGGTTTTGGACCCCCACCACAAGTCCTCCTCACCGCCTCAGGCCCCTTCCTGTTCCCCCTCAGGCGCTGAAGTGGAAAAGGGAAGGGAAAAGGGAAAGGAAGGGGCCTGGGAGATGGAGCCCAAAACACCCGGAGGGGCCACGCTTGCCCACGCCCGCTACACGATGACAAAAACAAGGACAAATGGGTTGCGAGATCGCTTTCATCCCAGAACTGCAACTACACTGATTTCCAGACTGATGTGGCAGGAGGGGTTGTAAAACAGTGATTAGAACGTGGAAAGGTGGGTGTTTCTGTTCTGTAATTGTACGTATATATTACGCATTTAATTCCGTGGTACGATGACAATAAAGTTATTCTATTCTAAGAGAGAAAGAGTTGCAGGGAAGGAGGGAGTGACTCACGAGGAAATCTCAAGGCGCAAAGGCTTCTCTAGGGAGAGGGAGATGGGGGGCAAGGAGGGTGGAACTCATTGCGCAGAGAGCATCTCTATGGGCACCTTATGCCCACTACTCCCCAAAGCAGGAGCGCACTACTTCCGTCCTGGTGAGGAAGGGCACGAGGAGACGCAGGACACAGACAGGGATGGGAAGGGCCTCCTCCGCCATTGGGAAAGCGCCGGTGGGGAAGCCAGGGCAGCCCCTCCTTGGGCAAGGACATGCGCAAGAGAGGCATGCGCTCCGGCCGCGCAAGGAAACCAGCACATGCCTCAGCCGCCCGAGAGAGCCATGCGTGTGCCTGCTTAACACTTCCCCACTCCGCACGGCTTCGTGCCTTTTAAAGAAGGGCGTTTTGTAGATATGTTGTGTATGTGACACGGCCATGGATTTCCCACCGGATGCCGAGAAGGAAGGCCCACGTGGGGACTAATAGGTCTAAGGAGGGGCCCAAAAGGAGAACAAAAAGTGGGGCTAACAGCCGTGGGGCCCCTCTCCTCCGGATCCTTCTCCTTCTCCTCTTTCTCCTCCTTCTCCTCCTTCTCCTCTTTCTCCTTCTCTTCTCCATTCTGAGTCTTGACACGTAAACGCAAGGGAGGCGCAGAGACAGAGAGACAAGACAGACAGACAGACAAGGTTAGACCAAAGGCAGGGAGGGCCCTTCTCCACTGTGGGGGCCTCCGGGGACATCGGAGGTGCGCAGGGGGATCGTTGGCCCCTTTGAGACGAGAACGAGGGTTGAAGCAGAAGCCTTTGTGGAGTGAGGCCTCCTCCTCCTTCCTGAGAGGCCCAAGGGAGCAAGTCCCCGAGGACAGGCTCCGAAATTAATTAATTAATCATCAGTAATTGTGACTGATGAGCTGGTTTTGCACCTGGAGAGAACCCGAACGGCAAGGCCCGCTTCAGCAGAGCCATAAGTGCCTGTCACTCCGTGCAGACGTCTGAGGAAGGAGGAGCGTGTCTACAAAGGCCGATGCTCCTGACTTCTTTCTCTTGGAGCATCTCAAGGGGGTTGTGTGGGTTCCAGGCTGTACGGTCGTGTCCTAGCAGCATTTTCTCCTGACGTTTCTCCGGCACCTGCACGGCCGTACAGTCCAGAAGCCACACAACATCCCAGTCATTCTAGTCATGGAACCTTCAACAATATTGTTGTAGCACAGCAAGCGTCCAATAATTTGTCAGAGGATGAGGGGGATGATGGGTTTCAAAATGAGTTTCAAATGTCAGATTGGAGAGAACTGCAGGTGGACGGGGACAAGGCAGAGGATGTTTTGAATTCCAAGAAACAGGGGAAAGTGAAAGTCCTTGGGCTGATGGGGAGTTGTCTCGAGAGACTAGATTAGGCCTGAGAACAGAGGGAGTAAGACACAGACACGTTAAATATTCTCTCAGAAGTTGTGGTGAGACCTTGAAACCAGGTGTGTTCGGCATGATGTCATGGGTGCGTGGACAGGCTTAAATTAAGTAGCTTGGCCTCAAGCCGCTCAGAAGAGATGTTGCCTTAAGGGTGGTTTTTCTGTCTATGCTCTCAAGTTCATGATTCAGGTTTCCTGATCTGATTCATGCCTTTGCTCCTGTCAGGTTTTGCCTTGGAAGAAGCTCCTGTTTCCTGGTTTATGGACTTATGTTTGGATCACTGCTCTGGGTTCTAGTTCTCTGTACTTAATGTACTTTGCCATTTTTGGAATGCTGCCATTTTGTATTTCCTGCTTTTGGGGTTACTGCTGTTTTGTATTTTCTATTCTGCTGACCTTTTTGGAATTGCACTTTCCCCCTTTGTCCTTGCCTCCCTCAATAAACATTTCCAGATAGTATTATTGGATTCTGGCGTGGTGCTGGATAAAAGGTGTTTCATGTTCGAGTGTAACAGATACATTGTCATGTTTTTGTTTGTTCACTTGGAAGTCCCACTTGGGCCTTGCTGTGTCCAGCCAAGGGACCCCCCCCCCGCTCTTTGCGCTTACCTCCTTGGCGCCCATGGCCTCAAACATCTTCTCCAGCTGGACCCTCAGCTGCTGGATGTTGTTCATCAGGATGCAGGGCTGGTCGGGGACAGAGAGGAGAGCAAGGCCGGTCAACAACAAGGAAGTTCTCGTCCTCTTTGGGGTCAGGCATTGGGATGGCAGAGAGGCTGGTAATTGGGGGGCGGAGAGTGGAAACCCCAACCCAGGAAAGGATTTGGCAACACCAGGCTGCATCCATCCATCCATCCCTCCATCCATCCATCCCCAGCACCTCCCCAAGAAGCCCAAGGGATCAAACTGGTCCAGGCCAAGAAAGAAGGAAAGGGAAGGGACCATGATGGGCATCTTCCATGGGCAACCCAGGAAGTGGAGGAGAGGAAAGCAGGTTAAGTGAATGAATGCGTGAGTGGGTGGGACCTCTCAAGACCCATGCGGCATAATCTTGGAGCAAAGAAGCACCAAGTGTATAGAGCAAATGCACGCAGCGTGGTGCGTCATTGTGGAATGCAAGAGGTGTGGATTAGTGCTGATAACAGCAATTCGTGTGTTCACCATGTTACGATCCGACGGTGTAGAAGCAAGTTTACAATGTGCTTGGTGTTAAGTAGCTTCCAATGTATATAACTGTAAAATAAAGTACTTTATAGCTTAAGGTGGTTGTGATTAGTCGTGTTCCTGCCTTGCTGTGCAGCCAATGTCACTGACAAGTCCAACCCCATTCGGCCAAGATCAGGAAAATTGCATTCAAAGCACCCCTGACAGATGGCCATCCAGCCTCTGCTTAAAAGCTTCCAAAGAAGGAGCCTCCACCACACTCCAGGGCAGGGAGTTCCACTGCTGAACAGCTCTCAGTTAGAGCAGAAGTATAGTCAGTATGCTGCAGTGAGATGTTCAGTTAATATATGAATTTGTTTGCAGGAGATGCAAAGTACAGTGTAGTACAGCCCATTGAAGTATAGTATAGTACAGTTTAAGTAGTAGTCAGTTAACATGAAACAATAGGGAATGTAGGCTGGATGGCCATCTGTCAGGGGTGATTTGAATGCAATATTCCTGCTTCTTGGCAGAATGGGGTTGGACTGGATGATGGCCCAGGAGGTCTCTTCCAACTCTTTGATTTTATGATTCTACCAGTATGCCAAATACATGAAGTTTTTAAGTAAATCAAATAGGTTAACTTTTATCAAAGACTACTTATTTTTGGTCTCTTGAGAGTATGATTTGAAAGCAATATATTTTATGGGAAAGTGGGCGATATGTTTTTTGGGCAACGGAAATAACACTTCTGAAGATCTGCTCTATATTTTGTGCATTGGCTTTGCTTTGTTCCTAGCAGTTCAGAGAGATAACCAGGTATATCAGTCTAACAACCGAGAAGCCTAATTTGCCTTGCATGAATAATACTAGTGGATATTTACCACTAAGGAGAAGATTCACTCAAAGGTCATACTTTACACAAGGTTACGATCTCTGACTAGGTCATGCCTTTCCAAAAGGCTACGTTTATTCTGAGAGTACCAATTACTCTCCGAAAGGGTCACGCTTCGAAAGGGCTTTGGAGATTCCTGGTTTTCCACTAGGCGCCAAATACTGCCACGCGTGACCCCTCTGGACTCTCCTGCACATGGAAGACACAGAGGGAGAGGCTCACCACTTTCTCCTTGGCGCAGAAGGCCTGGAAGCCCCGGCTGACGATCTCCGCGTACTGCATGAGCACCTTCCCGATGGTCTGCAAGGAGGGCAAAGGTCAGGAGGGCAAGCAAGCACACAGCCCCCCCCCCCAAGAGTCACGTATGTTGCTGATTAAGGTCTCACTGGGGGCCTCCCTTGCTCACCTTGGCGAAGCGGCGCATGTAATGGGCCACGATGGCCGGGTCGGGGCACTCCAGCTTCTTGATGATCTCAAAGCTCTGGTTGAGCTGCGTGAAGACGTCCACCACCGAGCAGGAGAAGAGCGCGTGCTCCGACGTCTGCTGGAACTGCGGGGAGGGGGAGCGGAGGAGGAGCGGGTCAGGACCCCCAACGCCATGGGGCACCCCCCACCGCCCCCAAGGTGCCAGGTGCAAAGGGGAGGGGGCTGCTTTCTCCCTGCCTCCCTCCCTCCCTCCTTCTGTTCCACCATTGTGGCGTTGATACACGTTGGGCGCATCTCGCCTTGTGCGACGAGATTGCACACGCCACAGCATGCCGCTACACTCACTTGGATGCTTCGCTTATTAGCAATCCGTTACCCTGTGTTAATATATGCATGAGATGATAATGGGAGTTAGAGTGCATGTCAAGAGCTGCTAATTAGGAGTTAATTGCCAGCAGAGGAGGGCGCAGCGCAGTCTCCCAGGGGGGGCCCTTTTGGGATTCCGTGTTGCGACTGGTTTATGAGGAAAGGGAGCCCTGAGAAAGCTGGCGAGGGGGGAAAGTGGCCCTGTGGGGATGGCTTGACCAGAAGAAAAGGCCACCAATGGGAAAATGTTGTGGGAAGGGTCTGAAATGTGGGTTGTTGTGAGTTTTCTGGTCCGTACGGTTGTGTCCCAGAAGCATTCTCTCCTGATGTTTCGCCTGCATTTATGGCAGGCATCCTCAGAGGTGGTGAGGTTTGTCGGAAACTAGGAACGTGGGATTTATATACCTGGTTGGGAGGAAGAACCCTTGTCTGTTTAAGGAAAGTGTGAATGCTGCAATTGGTCACCTTGATTAGCACTGAATAACCTTGCAGCTTCAAGGCTTGGCTGCTTCCTGCGTGGGGGAATCCTTTGTTGGGAGGTGACTAGCTGTCCCTGATTGTTTCTTGTCTGGAATTCCCCTGTTTTTGAGTGTTGTGCTTTATTGTTATGATTTTAGAGGGTTTTTTTTTAGCACTGGGAGCCAGATTGTGTTCATTTCCATGGTTTCCTCCTTTCTGTTGAAATGATCCACCTGCTTCTCGTGGATTTCAATGGCTTCACTGTGTAGCCTGGCCTGGTGGTTGTGAGAACGGTCCAGCATTTCTGTGTTCTCCAATAATACGCTGTGTCCAGGCTGTGTCTTAGTTTCCAAGAGACCTCACAACCTCTGAGGATGCTTACCACAGATGCAGGCAAAACATCAGGAGAGAATGCTTTTGGAGCATGGCCATACAGACCATAAACACACAACAACCCAGTGATTCCAGCCATGAAAGCCTTCGACAACATGTCTGAAACGTGCAAACTCTCAACCAGGCATGTTAGGAATTGTGGGAGTTGGAGTTGCAGCAAGAAACACAGGAGCTTCCGGGTCATTGCGCTGCAGCAACAGAGTGAAGAGTGGATCAAAGCTCTTGACGTGCACTCCCACTCCCATGATCTTCGCATGCATATGGCAGGTTTGATCTGGACGACAGAGATTGTCTAAACAACCCAATCACTCTTTTCCTTTTGGACAGTGTGGCAGATCTCCAAGGAATGCAACGCCCACCACTCGCTCACCGCCTTGGCCCCAACAAGCCTGAGCAACTTAAGCAGGAGGGATGGTGAGTATGAAGGGTGAATGGATGTGGAGTGAATGCTGAGCCTATGGGACGTTTCCCCTTTGTCTGTGTAGCCAAGGCAGGTATTGTGAAACCAGTCCTGGGCCTGTGGGCCTGCTTCTCTCTCTAAGAGTGCCGGGTGTATTTTGTCCCACTGAAAACGGACTAACGCACGTTCTTAAGGCTAAGGAAGGCGTCTGGAGAAGGCGCTCCCGTCTCCCCAGAAGGCAAGAGCACTTCCGCCGCCAGAGACAATGCCACTCCCACCCCAAACCCGGGACCGTGCCCCCCCCCCGGATACGCACCCCGTCCTTCTTGTCCCTCTCCAGGGCGCCGTGCATGAACTCCATGGAGACCTCCTCGTTCTCCTCCAGCCACTGCATCACAAACTGCTCAAACCACCTGCAAGGAGACAAGGGCAACCAAGTGAGGAAGGCGCACCCGCAGAGCTATGTTAATCCCACAAACTAACATTTTTATTCTTATTTATATAGATATGAGGGGTGGGGAGAGTCACAAGAGCAGGTATAGAACAGGAGCATTTCCAACATCTGACACCTTCGTCTTCCATTGCGATCTAATTTTCTATGATGTTAAAAAAGAAAAGGGGGGGAAGCATTTCTTTTCTAATCTAAAATAGAAAGCGAGAGAAGTGGGTGGACAGTGTTTTGAAACAAAGGAGATAGGAAACTTGAGAAATGGACAACAGGAAGCCCCAATTAACACTTCCTACCTTGTCTCTGCTGACTTCTCCCTAATTAAAAAAAATCTATTCTTTTTGTCCTCAGTCATCTAATCCCGGGTAGATTAACTGTCCAGGATCCTTTGGACATCATTGGGGATCCTGTTATTCTTGTCAGTAGTAACATCTCTGGTTTCTTTTCTTTTCTTGTTATTCCTACGTCCCTGGGCTACTAATTTTCCCTTGGTGTCAGAGAACATCCAATGTTTTCTTTTCTTCTTTTCTCAAGAAAAGGCTGCCATTCTACTTCAAATGTGGCAAGGTCTGGAGATTGTATAAACCTAGTGATTTGTCTACCTCTCATTATTATAGGATTCAATTTCTTTTTGTAATTTGGGACGGTGCAATTGTGTAAACCTGACCCGTTTGTCAATTTCTAACAGATCCATCATTTCTATAATCCATAAATCTTGAGTTGAAATTTCCTTCTGTTTCCAGTAATCACAAATATGAAAAGCTCTTATCCTCTTGTTTGACATGTTTAGTCCATTTATATTTAAAGAGAGCATCTTTAGTACCATTGTTCCTCAAATAACAGATGTTCTCTTTCTCCTTTCTCCTCTGTCCTTTTAAACATATCACCTGTCCTTCTGGGTGTTCCATCTGAATCTGTAGCCTTGCTTCTTAAGTTTATCTGTCAGGAAGAAGTAATGTATTTATTTATTTCATGTATAACGCACCTTTCTCACCCTGCAGGGGACTCAGGGCGGCCTACAAACTCTGGTAAAATAATATCTTCTTTTCTTTATTGTCTGAGGTGGGAGTTCTCTTCATACTGCAATTCTGGTATTTCCTATTTCAGTCAGATCTTTGGTGTGGGCTTGTAAAACTTGGTTTCGTACTTTCTTTCTTGCAAACAACACAATCACATCCCTTGAAAGTTTATTCCTTATTGCATGTTGGGATTGGACACTAAAGGTCCCGTCGATATGAGTCCCGACCACCTGCTCTGCTCTTCCAAGGATTCCAGGCACAACTCCAGTTATTGCCATATGAGGTTCCTGTGCAGATTCCGGTATTCCTCTCAACCTCAAATAGTTTTCTGTTTGCAAATACTCCAACCATCGGAGTTGAGCTGAGTCCCTTTGGAAATCCATTTGCATCTTCTTTTGTTCCTCTTCAATTATCTTTACTTTCTGTTTTTTGTTGTTCATGCGGCTTCAAAGTGCCACTCATTACATCTGCCGTCTGATGCATATCTTTCTTCATTTCTTGTTGTCCTTTCTGTGAATAATCTTCAGCCTGTTTAATTTTCTTGTCAATCTTGGCCTCCAAATTTTTCATTCCAACTGGAATGGTTATTAATTGGGTCAAGATTTCCTTCACTGGATGATCTTCTTCTGGGAGAGATCCTCTCTTGGAAGCTTCTTTCTGTTCTTTGAATATTGGTCTTGTTGACACTGCAGTCCTTTCTGCAATCATTATGGTTTTATCTCTATGGTTCATCTCTATGGTCACTTCCAGTCTCATTTGCTCTTTGGATTCAGTCCAGAGGCTCCATGCGCTCCAGGATGTTATGGCTATCGAGTTATGGGGATTGTGGCACAGCAGGCTGAGTGTCAGCTGCATTAAGATCACTCTGACCAAAAGGTCATGAGTTCGAAGGCAGCCCGGGTTGGAGTGGGTTTCCAACCAATTGTGTGTAGCCTGTCATCATCATCATCATCATCATCATCACTTTATTTCTTAATTAGTCGCTCTCCACCAAGGTGCTCCGAGCGACTTACAATTTAAAACAGTCGACCTTTGCAACCCGAAAGACAGTTGCATCTGTCAAGTAGGAAAATAAGGTACCACCTTAAAAAAGTGTGGGGAGGCTAAATTAACTGATTTATGAGGCCATAAAGAAGACTCCTGCAAAGCATTCCAGCGGGGAAGCATGCGGGGAATGCGGAAGTGCTTCATCAGCGTCGCAGATGGACGAGGAAAGCGACAGCTCCCCTGGCGGCCAGAAAAAGTTAAATATAGCTTCTGTGTGTGTCTGTATATGTTTGTATGTCAAAACTTGGCATGGAATGTTTGCCATATATGTGTACACTGTAATCCGTCCTGAGTCCCCTGCTATGGGGTGAGGAGAAGGGCGGAATAGAAAGCTGTAAATAATAATAATAATAATAATTCCCACAGTTCCAATAACATAATCTTTAACAAATTAGTTCACTTCACCCTTTGTAATTGTTCTCAGCAGATCGTTTCATCAGGCAGAATTAGAAAATTCTTGAAAAATAGTTCTCATAATAATACTTTAAAGTTATTTTTATCTTTACAATTTCCAACGGAGGAAAAAAAAGCAGTTTACCCCTTAGAGATTTTTTTGCCCAAGAAGTTGGTAAACTTAAAGGAGATTTCAGGGCATCTTTGAATTGGTTTTTGATCCTTGTGTCAATGACTGCTTGGCTGACAATGTCGCTTCAGTGCAAGAGGCCTCCCCCCTCTCTCTACTGTCTCATTCTGGAAAGGGAGCTCCTTTGCTCCTTGTTTGCCTCTGCCCTTTTCCTTTCTCCACCCCATGCGTTTGACAAACCCCCCAAGGACATCCCAGTGCTCGGCCAGCTCGCTGAGACTCTGCTCACGGCGCCTCCATCTTATTCACAGGAAGAGCAATCCGCTATTCCCGCTTCCGCCGCTCTTCTTTTCCAATCAGATACAATATAGATTTTTGTTTTCAAATTTTAGAGTTCCAGTTTTACAAGATTCATTGGTCCTAAAGTTGGTAATTTGGTGTTTCCACCCGGCTCTATCCTTCCTTTGCTGGGGTGCGCTCTCTATGTCTTTCTCTCTTAAATCTGGATCAGATATTTTCTTAATAGTTTTACTTACCCCAATTGGGGTTTCCTTCTTGTTTCCTTTTCTTTGATGTTAAGTGGGACGAGGTGGCAGTGTATGCTGGTTTTGTCCAGCTTCCCACGGAGCTGCCCGCTGCCCACGGCTCGATCCGGACCCTCTCAGCCTCCACCCTTGAGGGGTTGGGGGCTTTTGGGGGCTTCGACAGAGCCGATCCGGCTTCGCATCTCCTCAGCACTCGATCCGGCTGAGGAGGGGAGCTACAGGCTCAACCCGGCTGCTTCAACGTGGTTCCCTTGCCGAGAGCTTCAGCAAGGCACTCCTGCCGGCATGCTGCCCACCGGAAGTCCAGAACTTTCACCCTTTTCAACCTTACCCGAGCACTTTGTGTATTTTCCCTGCTTACTTCCCTAAGCTCTTCCCTAGCACTGGCTTCCCTGCACTCTCCTCTGTTAGAGATACCACATAATCCTTCAGGTCAAGCGTTGCAGGAGGCCCAGTATTGCAAATCTGACCTCAGCCTTCCCCTCGAGAGCAGGAGTGGACGACTGGACAGGCCTCCCCTGTTAGTTCTGCGGTATGAGAGACACCAAATAACCCTTCAGGCGAGAGGCCCCAGAGCCTGAGCCTTTGACCAGCAGGAGCATTTCTGTGAGCAGAGGTGGGTCCACCCCACACAGCCCTTGAGCAGGTGCTTTGATCCCCAAACTGCAATAATAATAATAATAATAATAATAATAGTAATAGTAATAATAATAATCCTTTATTTATACCCCGCTACCATCTCCCGCAGGACTCGGTGCGGCTTACAAGAGGCCGAGCCCAAAATACATCACAAAAAAACACAACCACAACAATACAATACAACAATAAATAACTCATAGCAAAGCAAAAACAATAACAAAATATCACGACGCAATTTAAAAGCCTGGCAGGACCAAATGTAAAGATTAAAAACATTCTTAATAATGCTGGGCATGACCGGATGAAAAAGGATGTATTGTCGAAGGCTTTCATGGCTGGAATCACTAGGTTCTTGTGGGTTTCTTCGGGCTATAGGGCCATGTTCTAGAGGCATTTTCTCCTGACATTTTGCCTGCATCTATGGCAAGCATCCTCAGAGGTAGTGAGGTCTGTTGGAACTAGGACAATGGGTTTATATATCTGTGGAAGGGCTGGGGTGGGGCAAAGAGCTCTTCTCTGCTGGAGCTAGGTGTGAATGTTTCAACTGACCACCTTCATTAGCATTTGAAGGCCTGGCTGAGCCTGGGAAAATCTTTTGTTGAGGCACTGCAGACTACTTCAACCAGAGAAGTCAGCCATAGCAGAGCACCTGATGAACCAGCCTGGATGCAGAATATTATTTGAGAACACAGGAATGCTGGACCACACCAACAACCACCATGTCAGGCTACATAGAGAAGCCATTGAAATCCACAAGAAGCATGTGGACAATCTCAACAGAAAGGAAGAAACCATGAAAATGAACAAAATCTGGCTACCAGTATTAAAAAACTCTAAAATTACAACAGCAAAACAGCAGAGAGGAAACAACCAGGCACATCTTAACACCTCTCAACAAAAGATTTTCCCAGGCTCAGCCAGGCCTTCAAATGCTAATGAAGGTAGTCAGTTGAAACATTCACACCTAGCTCCAGCAGAGAAGAGCTCTTTGCCCCACCCCAGCCATTCCACAGATATATAAACCCATTGTCCTAATTCCAACAGACCTCACTACCTCTGAGGATGCTTGCCATAGATGCAGGCGAAACGTCAGGAGAGAATGCCTCTAGAACATGGCCCTATAGCTTGAAAAAGGATGGATATTTGGGGGGGCAAGTGGGTATGCAGGGTTTGCCCAACTTTGCAAAGGGCTCCTTGGGGGGGGTTTAAAATGGCTGAGATGTGTGTGTGTTATAACGCTATCCTGAGTGCATTTGGGGGCAAGACAGTCAACTCCCCCCAACCCCCCCCCCCCCCAATTCCCCAACCTAGATGTGAGTTCCAAGCTGCTCTGAACCAGCAGCGGAATTGGCACCACGAGTGCTAATTATGGGCTGCTTCCATTTGCAAAGAAGGTGAGAGACACCACAGCAGCAAAGGGAGGAGGAGGAAACACAAGAGGAGCCCAAAATACCCTTCCACACTTCGGAAGAGAGAGGCACACGTTGCCTAATATTGGAAGTGATGCACGATGGTGTTAAAACATCAGCGCTTGACTGTTTCCCTGAAGGAGTTGCCAGCTGGTCCCACGCTCCACAAGCCACGGCCGGAGCCTCTTCCCTTTGCATGCGCTACTACTGGGGGCTTCTTCCTCTCTTAAGGACATTGGGTAAACACACATAATAAAATAGTGATAGTAATAATAATAAAGTAAGATGATGATGATGATGATGATGATTATTATTATTATTATTTGCCGCAGTGGTGCAATGGGTTAAACCCTTGTGCCGCTGAACTGCTGACCTGAAGGTTGGCAGTTCAAATCTGCAAGACAGGGTGAGCTCCCGTCTGTCAGCCCTAGCTCCTGTCAACCTAGCAGTTCGAAAACATGCTAATATGAGTAGATAAATAGGTACCGCTTCTGGGTCGCTGTAGGTTTTTTCGGGCTATATGGCCATGTTCCAAAAGCATTCTCTCCTGATGTTTCGCCTGTATCTATGGCAAGCATCCTCAGAGGTAGTGAGGTCTGTTGGAACTAGGAAAAGGGGTTTATATGTCTGTGGAATGATGACCAGGGTGGGACAAAGGACTCTTATCTGCTGGAGCTAGGTGGGAATGTTTCGACTGACCACTTTGATTAGCATATAATGGCCTGACATTGCGGCCATTGGCATATAATGGCCCAACCCCATTCTGCCAAGAAGCAGGAAGATTGCCTTCAAATCACCCCTGACAGATGGCCATCCAGCCTCTGTTTAAAAGCTTCCCAAGAAGGAACCTCCACCACACTCCCTCCAGGGCAGAGAGTTCCACTGCTGAACGGTTCTCACAGTCAGGAAGTTCTTCCTCATGTTCAGATGGAATCTCCTCTCTTGTAGTTTGAAGCCATGGCTCCATTGCGTCCTAGTCTCCAGGGAAGCAGAAAGGAAGCTCCCTCCCTCCTCCTCCTCCCTGTGGCTTCCTCTCCCATATGTATACATGGCCATTATCATATCTCCTCTCATCCTTCTCTTCTTCAGGCTAAACATGCCTAGCTCCTTAAGCCGCTCCTCGTAGGGCTTGTTCTCCAGACCCTTGATCACTTGAGTCGCCCTCCTCTGGACACAGTCCAGCTTGTCAATCTCTCTCTTGAATTGTGGTGCTCAGAATTGGACACGATATTCCAGGTAAAGTGGTCTAACCAAGGCAGACAAGAACATGGGGAGCATGACTTCCCTAGATCTAGACACTCGGCTCCTATTGATGCAGGCCAACATCCCATTGGCTTTTTTTGCCGCCACATCACATTCCTGGCTCATGTTCCCCTTCTTCCTCTCCAAGAGGACCCCAAGGTCTTTTTCACACGTACTGCTCTCGAGCCAGGCTTCATCGCCCCCCATTCTGTCTCTTTGCATTTCGTTATTATTATTATTATTATTATTATTACATTAGAGGGAGGAGAACTAAAAGGGAAGTTGTCCAAGGCAAACAAAAAAGAATCCTTTCCTATGCTCCAAATCCCATGTTCACGTGGGGCGAAAGGACTGAGTGGTGGCAGAGGAAGAGGAACCGGGTAGCACGAGAACCACGCAGCATGGATGGGCTTTGTGTGCCGCGAGCCAAAGCAAAGGCACGATGATTTCCCGCATCCCACCTGGGCACCTGATTCCGAGGCGCTGACGTGCCTTGTTTGCTGACATTTGGAGGGGATTTAGTTGATTCCCTGTTTATTTGGGGAACGGCAGAGTCTTAGCACAGAGAGGAAGGCGAGGAGGAGGAGGACGAGGACGTGGTCAGCGGCTGGAATGAGCCCAGGCCCAACGGCCATAGCGATGGGCACCCTGAGGTCAGGATCTGGCCCACGGGGAGGGGGGGGGCATCCCGCTGGCCTCGGCCCCAAATGCACGGCCTCCGCATCGAGATGCGTTTCCCTCCGCAGATGGCGGGTGACTAACGGGCCCGTTTGCCAGGCAGCCGAGGCAGAGCCGGCACTGGCGGAAACCCTTCCCAACCCCAAGCGGGGGAAGCCTCCGCCTTCTCCTTGTGGGGTGGCTATGGGCACATGCAGGAAGGCAGGGAACACGCAATGAACAACGGAGTGGGATTCACCACGCAGAGGCACACGGCTGCACCACGCTCTCACATTCGGAGCTGGGGACACATTTTGTGCGTGACGTCTGCAAACTCCAGATTCAATCATCTCACAGGAATGGACTTGGGTAATATTTCTAAGCAACTGCAGAATGCATATTTGGACTTTGGCCCTCCCAAGTGTTTTGGACTCCAACTCCCACCATTCCTCACAGCCTCAGGCTCCTTCCTTCCCCCCTCCCTGTGTGTTTGTTTTGAAGGCTTGGGAGTGATCCTGGACTCATCGCTGAGCCTGGAACCCCAGGTCTTGGCGGTGGCCGGGAGAGCTTTTGCACAATTAAAACTTGTGTGCCAGCTGCGCCCGTACCTTGGGAAGTCGGACTTGGCCACGGTGGTCCACACTCTTGTTACATCCCAATTAAATTACTGCAACGCACTCTACGTGGGGTTGCCTTTGAAGACTGCTCGGAAACTCCAACTCGTCCAGCGGGAGGCAGCCAGATTACTCACCGGAGCGCCATACAGGAAGCACACCACCCCTTTGCTATGTCAGCTCCACTGGCTGCCGATCCAGTTCCGAGCACAATTCAAAGTGCTGGTTCTGACCTACAAAACCCTATACGGCTCCGGCCCAGCGTATCTGTCCGAACGGATCTCCTTCTATGTCCCACCCCGGAGTCTAAGATCCTCTGGGGAGACCCTGCTCTCGACTCCACCTCTATCACAAGTGAGATTGGTGGGGACGAGGAGCAGGGCCTTCTCGGTGGTGGCCCCTCACCTGTGGAATTCACTCCCCGGGGAAATTAGATCATTGACATCCCTCCTCTCTTTCAGAAGGAAATTAAAAACATGGTTATGGGACCAGGCTTTCGGGCAATCTGGCGGTTAAATAAGGACAATGACGACCAGAATCAATAGTACTTGGCAACGTGGAATGAATTTACGGACTCTGAGATGGCGAACGCTGAGCATTAGA
>NW_026845477.1:210766-232358 GCF_025583915.1 Anolis sagrei ordinatus | reverse complement strand
GAGACTTAGCTAATGGGGAGATAAAAGTCCCAAGTGTAGGATATGTAGCCAGATGAAGCAGCGGAATTGGTACCAAGAGTGCTAATTATGGGATCCATAGAAACCCACTGGATGTCCTCAGGCAGTCTCACTCTCTCACCCTCAGTGGAGGGCAAGGGAGGCAACACTCTTCACCTCCAAAAGGCACAACGAGGGCCACTTTTCCCAAAGCATGCCTGTGTTTGTGTGTGCAAAAGGGAGGGACTTACGCGGGGTAGTCGGGCACGATCCCCTTGGAGGCCGGGAGGCTGCAGACATATTCGTTGTAGAGCCATTTCACCTTGAAGTGCAGGTTCATGTAGTCGGCGCTCTTGCACAACCGGTGCCGCTCGTGTTCTGCGGGAAAAGCAAAACGGGAAAGGAAGAGGGGGGAAGGAAGTCATGAGGAGGGCACATCAAGGGGGCCCTTCCCCTCCACAGGACCTCCACCCATGCATCTGGCTGTCAGGAGGGTCAGGGCCAAGGCTGTAGGAGCCCTTTTGCTGCACAGGGCCCCGGGAACGAGGGCGAAATACCTCACCATTCAGTAGCCTGAGCCCCAAGGATGGTTTCCCAGGAAGGCCTTCAAAAACAGACGGGGAAAGCAGGGGGGCTCGTCTCAAGGGCTAGAGGTCACCATGAAGGTCAGCCGCCAAGTGAGGACCCAGGACACCCCCTGTCCACACAGGGAAGTGACCTCGCCTTCCAGGCTTTGAGTCCACCCACCCCAATAGGTTCACAGAATTATAGATGGGACCCCCGGGGCCCTCCAGTCCACGAGTGGGAAACCGCCGCCCCCCACTCTGAACCACAAAGTGTCCAGGTGACACTCAGACGCCCCCAACCCCCCCCCCCCAAAGGCTCCTTCTGGGCCCATTCCGAGGCTCCCTTCACCCACAGAAAGAGCGACCTGCATTGGATGGCAAATAACAAAGGCAACCTCAGCGTCCCCATTTAATAACGCAGGGATTTTCTTTGCACTCGGGAAGGACAAAGGTGAGCCACACCAGATTCTCCCTGGCTGTTGTGGCTGAGCTAGTTTCTGACGATGAGGATGATGGGATTCAGATTCCTGTTGGGTTTCAGCTTCCTGGCTCTTTGTCTGTGCCTCAAATCTCTGAGCCTGCTTCTGAGGCTCTCGCAGACAGTGCAGTGTCAACACAGCTGTTTTCACCAGAAAGGGATTTTAACGAAGGGAATAGCGGCCAGGTGCCTTCCCACGATGATATCGAAAGTATAGATATATAAGGATTTGACCCGAGAAGCTCGCCTTGATCTCTGGGTCAGGGTCAGTTCGCGTCTGGCAAGCAGACAAGAAGCCAGCTTGGTGAAAGGTCGTCGCAATGCTTTTATGATGCTGAGAGCCTAATGTTTTCATGTTAGAAAGGTATTTAGGCCTCCTGGAAACTCTGAGAAAGTGTCAGTTCAATGTAGCTTACTATCCTGAAAGCTTCATGGAATAACCTTAGCCTGGAGAGGAGTACGCTTGGGATTTCTTGCATTGTGATTCTTGGGGCAAATGTTTCCTGGCTTGTACTTGGGACTCTGGTTTGAACTTTGCCAATAGGATTATGCCTCCTGCTTTTACCTGAAGATCTTTGGAACTGTATCCTGCATTTAACCCTAATCTTTGGAACTTTGCCATGCTTACTCTTTATTTTGACTTGGATTTTTTCCTCAATAAACTGTAAAACTACAGCTCTTGTGTGGTGGTGTTTGGAAGCAAGGTGAAGCCTACTCTGAGTTGCAACCTTGGCTCAACTCCGCATGTGCATGTGCATGTGTGTGTGGCCTGTGTGTGGGAGACCAGCTCAGCAAACACTTAAGGGTTGGAACTAATGTATAACGGGATGCCCACCATCCTTTGGACCTGGAACATTAATGGCTCCTCCATTTCATTTCAGGAGCCTCAGGATGAAGGAATCACGAATGCAGATCCAGCCGCTGCTTCAGACCAGAGCGGTCAGTCTGCAAAACCGGGGACATTGGAAGGATCCCTACGGAATAGTGCCGAGGCGGTGATGGCCTTTGATGTATTTATTTCTGTCACCACAAACGGCCTTTAAGGGCGAGGCCCGGAAGCAGTGACCGCTTCTACCACTTAGGCCCAACATTCAAGGACCTTGGACACAGAAGGTGCAGGCTCCAAATCCAATTCAAAAGATGACCTCATGGTCTGAAGACGGAGGAGGTATCCCTACCAAACTAATGGATCTGGCAGAGCCCTCCTCGTCCCCTGGAAGCGAGGAAGTCTATCGGGAAGAAGGACCTCCTAAAATCAAGCCTGGTTCGTATTCAGCACCAGAAGAACCTGAGTGGACCAGCACTGGAGCCGGAGCTCAGAAGCGCTGTGGCAAGAGCCACAATCAACGCTGGTGGGTGAAGGATTTGGGAAGAAGCGACAATGGAGGAGGAGGAGGAGGAGGACGAGGGAAGGAAGGGTTGGACAGAAATGGCAAAGCATTTCTAACAATAGAAAGGGAAAAAAACGTTTGACGAACATGTTGACAGCACCTGGGGATGACTGTGAATGCCATGAGGCAATAACTAAGGGGGTGTGGAAGTGGCTGAGTCACAACCATATGAGGGTGACTGCAAAGGGGCCGCATCAGCCAGGGCCCCTCACGGATGACCTCTCAGAAGGTGGAGTATGAGGAGGGCCAAAGGTTCCACCTTCCTCTCTCCTGGGTGACTCAGCGTGAGCATCTGCCTAGGTTGCATGGGACTATTTGATTACGCTGATTGCTTGCAAGTGCAAGGACGGTGGATCTGCAAATCCTGTTTGTATAGTGGGTTGTTGTAGGTTTTTTCGGGCTATATGGCCATGGTCTAGAGGCATTCTCTCCTGACGTTTCGCCTGCATCTATGGCAAGCATCCTCAGAGGTAGTGAGGTCCGTGTGTCATCGAAAATGGCTACGCGTTTCAGTGCTGACACACGTGTCATAGGTTCGCCATCATGCCTCTAGACCATGGCCCTATAGCCCGAAAAAACCTACAACCCAGTGATTCTGGCCATGAAAGCCTTCGACAATACCTGTTTGTATATTTTTATATAATAATAATAATAATAATAATAATAATAATAATAATAATAATCTTTTTTTGTATCCTGTCCCATCTCCACACCAGGGTCTCAGGATGGCTCACAACACAAATGGCAGCCATTCGATGTCAGAAGTGCACAGTAAATGAAACAAGTAAACAAAGCAAAGAACAACAAAGCAACATTATATATTGCAGCTGTGAAGGTTAAAGCTTCAGGATATTTTGGACGAAAACTTAAATCCGTGAGTTTACTAATGAGCTGAGTATTAGCTGCATTAAGATCACTCTGACCAAAAGGTCATGAGTTTGAAGCCAGCCCAGGTTGGAGTGGGCTTGCAACCAATTGTGTGTAGCCTGTTGTCGACCTTTGCAACCCGAAAGACAGTTGCATCTGTCAAGTAGGAAAATTAGGTACCACCTTAAGGTGTGGGGAGGCTAAATTAACTAATTTATGAGGCCATAAAAAGACTCCAGCAAAGCATTCCAGCGGGGAAGCATGCGGGGAATGCGGAAGTGCTTCATCAGTGTCGCAGATGGACGAGGAAAGCAACATCTCCCCGGCGGCCAGAAAAAGTTAAATAGCCTCTCTGTATGTCTGTATATGTTGTATGTCTAATTGGCATTGAATGTTTGCCATATATGTGTACACTGTAATCCACTCTGAGTCCCCTGCTATGGGGTGAGGAGAAGGGCGGAAGAGAAAAGCTGTACATAAATAATAAATAAACAGTGTGTAGATAAGGTTGGACGCTGGCAGATGGACTCTGCTGATAAACGGGCTGAAGCGTGTTTGTACCGTGAAAGGACTCTGCTGTATTTTTGCTTGCTTCTGGGACACTTGCTATCCCGCTTGCAGCGGTTCAGGAAGGTTGTGATTTGGAAACTATACATCACTTTGGGAACCACATCCTGCAGCAGGAATCATGACTGGAACCGGACTGTCCAGAGAGACGATCCCTAAAGCAGAGCAAGTGAGGAAACCGGAAGCATTTGGGGACGTGTAGTGGAGGCAACGTTGACGGAGTGAGTTGTAAGAACTACAACAACCAGCGAGGAAGAAGGAGGCTTAGAAACATGGCGGGTGTGAGCAAAGAGAGATGGGAGGCCGTCTCCACAGGGCAGGAGGCCGCCAAGATTGAGAGGAGCCAGGCCAAGATGGGGACGGAGGCAGATGGACTAAAGGGATCCCCAAAACACCTGGAGCCAGAGATGAGTCCTGCCTCCAAAAGCCAGAAATGAAAGGAGAAGCCTGTGCCTTTGTTTGTGTTTGTATGTCTCATTGTATATGCTTGTAAAGGCACTGAATGTTTGCCTATGTATGTAAATGCTGTAATCTGCTCTGAGTCCTCGAGATATATATGCTGGATTTCGTATATAGTGTTTGCCCATGCCTGATATACAGGATGCTTGAGAGCAGGGTCGGCAAGGGGACCGCTCACTGAGACGGAGGCACCGATCATGGATATTGATGTAATTTGGAAACTATAAATCATGTGATCAGCATGACTGGAACCCACAGTGCAGGAGTCCGCCAAGATTGAGAGGAGCCAGACCAAGATGGGGATGGAGGCAGATGGACTGAAGAGATCCCCAAAACACCTGGAGCCAGAGATGAGCCCTGCCTCCAGAAGCCGGAAATGAAAGGAGGAGCCTGTGCCTTTGTTTGTGTTTGTGTGTCTCATTGTATATTATTGTAAAGGCACTGAATGTTTGCCTATGTTCGTAAATGCTATAATCTGCTCTGAGTCCCCTACTGACACAAAAACATAGTATGTCACACTAAATGAGAGATATATGCCTCTCCTATAGATATTAGATCGGCCAGTCCAGGTCAAAGAAGGAGAAGTCAAGTCAGGCAGTCCGAGCCACCAAAAAACAATCAAGGGAAGCTAGTCTGAGTGAAGGTTCTCTCGCTGCTGCTTCGATGGCGGATGAAGAGAACTGGAGGCTGTGGCCCCTCCCACTGGCTACTTATACTCAGAGGGGAGAGTGAGCGGGCCTACAGCCAGAAATGTTTAATAGAATTTCTAGAAGGTTCTGAAAGCTGTTCTGCTCTTGGGGTTCAGCCTGATCTGTGTGAACCTGATTCTCTGATAGTATTTCCAACTGAGCAAGCCACTGAACGTAGTTTTCCCTGACAATGTGGAAACTGGTGTTGATGCTGAGTTCAGCGGCGGGGAAAGCGAAACTGAACAGCCGGATGAAAATGTTTTGGAATCCAGCCGTGATAGCTCTCCACCTGGGTTTTTTAATGAGGACCGAAGGGAACAGATAACGAGAGACAGGAGTGATTCACAGTTCCTACGAAGGTCAAATAGATTACAGGAGAGACAGGCTCAGGCTTCAAAGTCAAGGGGCGTTTCAAGGAATAGTTTCTTTGGTTTAAGGGGCCACCTGCCGGGTGTCTCCTTAGATCAAGCAACGTTTGGGACTGTGGCTGTGCCTTGGCAGAATTCCTGTGTTCCATGGCCGGTAATCCCAGAGGCTTCTAGTTTTCAAGTACATGGTTAGCGAGAGGCTAACAGGTTCCTGGTTCTTGTCTTGTGGTTTTTGGAATTTTGCTCAAGTTCAGAGATTTTCCTGACTGCTGTGTTTCTATGGTGGCTTTTTGACTTGCATTTAACTTTCTTTTGTAACCAATTTTTCATCAATAAAAAAGGATTGTTTTTTCCTACAGACCAGTGTGGTGGACTTAATCTTATGGTCTCGTTTCTTGATCTGGGATGCAACATCTGCGCAGGCGCAGGAATAACCATATGTGCGATTCACAGTTGACTACGACGGGGAACAAGTGTTTCCAAACGCAGAATAACTGACATAGGAAAACGGAATGACAACAATGAGACTGGACAACATTTTTAACAAGGTGACACTATGAATTCATATTTTATTGATTTGTTGAGTTTTTATTATATGTTATGTTTTTCATTATATTTATGATATTGTAAGCATGGAATTTTACCATGTTAACCGCCTTGAGTCGCCTGTGGGCTGAGAAAGGTGGTATACAAATACAGTGAGTAAGCAAGTAAGTAAGTAAATGCTGGGTTTCGTATATAGTGTTTGCCCGTGCCTGATATACAGGATGCATGAGAGCAGGGTTGGCAAGGGAACCTCTCACTGAGGGGTTCATGGATATTGATGCAGCAAGACGTGTCATGGAGGGAAGATGATAGGCTTGGGAATGGAAGAGATTGCTTCTGTAAATGTACCTAGCGACACAAAATTGCCTGCTCCTATCCTCAAGTCTCTCCCAGGTCCCTCCACACCAATATCGTGACTCGGCTGAAGCACCTGCCCGCCCACCCGTGTCTCCCAGAGGAGCATCGCTGGAACAAACGGTGCTGACCGAGGAGGAAATGCGATGGGCATCAATGTCACAGTCACAGCAGGAGCCGGCTGAGCATTAGGATGCTTTGCGCGCTCCTTCGGTTCCGCCTCAGCAGCACTCTCTGAGGGATTAAAGGAGTGCGAGACAGAGACGGAATAAGGAATGCGAGAAAAATAATACAGGGAAATGTTACAGTAAGTCGTAGAAGGACCAAGTGTGTATGTGTTAAAGAAAAACTTTATGATGTTAATTATTATGTGCAGCTGGTAATGTAGGTCGGCCAGCATGTTTGGGCCACACTCGATGGGGTATAACTGTATGGATTTTGGAATACAGTTTGGAGGAAAAGCAATATGCTGCTCTGAAGGAGATGCAATATGTTGTAATGCTGCTCTGATCTAACAGTGATGCTCTTTGCTATGGTGGAATAGCTACTTCCTCAAGGTTTATGTTTTGCTCTCTCATTTGATGGAAGATGATGAAGCCTTATGATGTTAATTATTATGTGCAGCTGGTAATGTAGGTCGGTCAGCATGTTTGGGCCACACTCGATGGGATATAACTGTATGGATTTTGGAATACAGTTTGGAGGAAAAGCAATATGCTGCTCTGAAGGAGATGCCATATGCTGTAATGCTGCTATGCTCTAACAGCGATGCTCTTTGCTATGGTGGAATAGCTATATTTACTCAAGGTTTATGTTTTGCTCTCTCATTTGAAAGGAAGAAAGGAAGCCTGCTCCCTCCTCCCTATGACCTCCTCCCACATTTTTATACATGGCTATCATATCTCCTCTCAGCCTTCTCTTCTTCGGGCTAAACATGCCCAGCTCTTCAAGCCACTCCTCATAGGGTTTGTTCTCCAGACCCTTGATCCTTTGAGTCGCCCTCCTCTGGAAACATTCCAGCTTAGAGTCAACATCTCCCTTCAGTTGTGGTGCCCAGAACTCTTCACAGGGAGGTTGCTGATTTTCCCAACATGGTGGTGAATGCCATTTTGCGAAATGTTATGGCATAATTTTCCCAAAAGGTTATGATTTCTAACAAGGTCATGCCTTTCCAAAGATTGAAATTTGTCCAAAAGGTTATGGCTTTCAAAAGGCTATGATAATCCACCAAGGCTGCCAGTGGCATTTGTTACAGTAAGTCGTAGCGGGATCAAGTGTGAGTGTTAAAGAAAAACCTCGTGATGTTAATTATTATGTGCAGCTGGTAATGTAGGTTGGCCAGCATGTGTGGGTGGGGTGTAACTGTATGGATTTTGGAATACAGTTTGGAGGAAAAGCAGTATGCTGCTCTGAAGGAGATGCCATATGCTGTAATGCTGCCATGCTCTAACAGCGATGCTCTTTGCTATGGTGGAATAGCTATTTACTCAAGGTTTATGTTTTGCTCTCTCATTTGAAAGGAAGAAAGGAAGCCTGCTCCCTCCTCCCTATGACCTCCTCCCACATTTTTATACATGGCTATCATATCTCCTCTCAGCCTTCTCTTCTTCGGGCTAAACATGCCCAGCTCTTCAAGCCACTCCTCATAGGGTTTGTTCTCCAGACCCTTGATCCTTTGAGTCGCCCTCCTCTGGAAACATTCCAGCTTAGAGTCAACATCTCCCTTCAGTTGTGGTGCCCAGAACTCTTCACAGGGAGGTTGCTGATTTTCCCAACATGGTGGTGAATGCCATTTTGCGAAATGTTATGGCATCATTTTCCCAAAAGGTTATGATTTCTAACAAGGTCATGCCTTTCCAAAGATTGAAATTTGTCCAAAAGGTTATGGCTTTCAAAAGGCTATGATAATCCACCAAGGCTGCCAGTGGCATTTGTTACAGTAAGTCGTAGCGGGATCAAGTGTGAGTGTTAAAGAAAAACCTCGTGATGTTAATTATTATGTGCAGCTGGTAATGTAGGTTGGCCAGCATGTGTGGGTGGGGTGTAACTGTATGGATTTTGGAATACAGTTTGGAGGAAAAGCAGTATGCTGCTCTGAAGGAGATGCCATATGCTGTAATGCTGCCATGCTCTAACAGCGATGCTCTTTGCTATGGTGGAATAGCTATTTACTCAAGGTTTATGTTTTGCTCTCTCATTTGCATGAAGATGATGAAGCCTTATTCTGTGTTACTTACAAGGACTATGTGAGTTTGTTGCATTGTTTGTGGTGCCCAGAACTCTTCTCCGGGAGATTCCCGATTTTCCCAAAATGAAGTTGAATGCAATTTTCCAAAATGTCATTTTCCGAAAAGGTTATGATTTCTAACATGCCTTTCCAAAGATTGCAATTTCTCCAGAAGGTGATGTTTTTCAAAAGGCTATGGTAATCCCAAAAGGCTGCCAGTGGGGTTTGGGGACGTGAAGCCGGCCCTGGCCCCACTTGGGCCGGAGGAAGCAGCACGGCAGCGTTTCTCAAAGAGGTCAAGCGGGGTCAAGAGGGCAGCCAAGTGTCCGAGCAGAAGCGGATTGAGATACGCGCAGCAAGAGCGGGGCAGCGGAAGCGCAAAGGGCCTTCTGCCGGAGATCGCCTCCTGCCTAAAAGGGCTAAACGGCACTCAAGCAGGGACATCCATTGCCTGGAACAAAGCACTCGAGGAGGTGGTGGGAGGGTGCTTACCCGTCTACATCGTCTACCAGGGAGGAGTGGGAGGCGGAGGGTCTGCTACTGACCCCTCTAGAGAGAAAAGGGAGAGAAATAGAGCCTCTTACCGCCTTGGAACAGGACCATGCGGATACGAAACACAGGAGGGGCTTGGGACAGAGAAGAAAGGGGACAAAGTGAACGTCCACACGCCCTCGTTGTGGCCGCTTAGGACCCCAAAGCCCAGGGATCACACCTCTCCGGCCGCATCAAAGGCCAGAGCAAAGGGGCTCCAGTGTGGCGCCCGAGACCCCACTCTTCCTTACCCCAAACCCTAACCCTCTTGCTTTCCCCTTTGAGATCTTCTCCCTCCACTCAGCCCTGCTCTCATTTGGCCCTCTGGGTGTTCTGGACTTCAACCCCCACCATTCCTAACAGCCTCAGGCCCTTTCCTTTTCCTCCTCAGCAAGACTTCCATGAACAAGAACAAGATCTTGACTTGATTCCAAACAATGCTTCATCTGACTACATATCCTACACTTTGGACTTTTATCTCCTCGTTAGCTAAGTCTCTAGCATCCAGAAATTGGTTTCATAGAATCATAGAGTCAAAGAGTTGGAAGAGACCTGATGGGCCATCATCTAGTCCAACCCCATTCTGCCAAGAAGCAGGAATATTGCATTCAAAGCACCCCTGACAGATCGCCATCCAGCCTCTGCTTAAAAGCTTCCAAAGAAGGAGCCTCCACCACACTCCCTCCGGGGCAGAGAGTTCCACTGCTGAACGGCTCTCACAGTCAGGAAGTTCTTCCTCATGTTCAGATGGAATCTCCTCTCTTGTAGTTTGAAGCCATTGTTCCATCGTCCTAGTCTCCAAGGAAGCAGAAAACAAGCTTGCTCCCTCCTCCTCCTCCCTGTGGCTTCCTCTCACATATTTATACATGGCTATCATATCCCCTCTCAGCCTTCTCTTCTTCAGGTTTCTTTTTAATAGAGAACTTATCTTTTCCTCTCGAAGCCTGGCAAACCACCGAGGCTACTGTTTGGTTCTCCTGTTTTGACTGATCTCCTCCTGGCTATCTATTTGCTCTTTAATTTCTGCAGCTGGGCCAGGTGCCGAGCTGTTTTCATGCTCCCTATTATGGGAACAATTCAGAAAGCACAAGATCATCCCCACACCCCTCAGGGACATTCTCATGGAAAACTACACTTTGGACAGGGATCTCCTGGTCATTCTCTGCATCAAGATCCTTGACCAAACCAAATTGCCATCTTGAAACTCATTGACATCACTCCCCACATCCAAAGCACCCTGATCCTGGAACACAATCACAGGCTGGGCTCCAACAGCATGGACCAACTTGGACCCTCCCTCCAGGTGTTTTGGACTTCAACTCCCACCATTCCTAACAGCCTTAGGCCTCTTCTATTTCCTCCCTCAGCAAAACTTCCATGAACAAGAACAAGATCTTGACTTGATTCCAAACGATGCTTCATCTGGCTACATATCCTACACTTGGGACTTTTATCTCCTTTTTAGCTAAGTCTCTAGCATCCAGAAATTGGTTTTGTTTTAACCGAGAACTTCTTATCCTTTTCTCTCGAAGCCTGGCAGACCGCCGAAGTCACTGTTTGGCTCTCCTGTTTTGACTGTTCTCCTCCCGGCTATCTATTTGCTCTTTAATTTCTGCAGCTGGGCCAGATGCTGAGCTCTTTTCATTCTCCCTATTATGGGAACAATTCAGAAAGCACAAGATCATCCCCACACCCCTCAGGGAAACTAGACTTTGGACAGGGATCTCCTGGTCATTCTCTGCATCAAGATCACTTACCAAACCAAATTGCCATCTTGAAACTCATTGACATCACTCCTCACGTCCAAAGAACCCTGATCATGGAACACAATCACAGGCTGAGCTCCAACAGCATGGACCAACTTGGGCTCTCCATCCAGGTGTTTTGGACTTCAACTCCCAGAATTCCTAACAGCCTCAGACCCCTTCCAGATTAAAAGGAAAGGGCCTGAGGCTGTTAGGAATTCTGGGAGTTGGAGTCCAAAACACCCAAAGGGCCCTGGTTTGCCCACTGACAGAGTTGAGAGACAAGAGCCTTCACCTTCTGATCTCTCTAAGGACGTCTATGCTGCGCTGGCTGACCTGGCATTTCAGCTTCCGTTTCCTGCTTTGCTTAGGGTGCTTTTTTCCCTTCTTCTAAGCAGAAAAAGTCAGATTAAACATGTTTTCGAAAAACCACGAAAGCAAGCACAACTCGTCTCCGTGTCCGCGGGCGACGCAACTCCAGCGCTCGTTCTACTTCTACGCGCCGCGGCACCGGAGGGAGAAGCGAGGCGATGAGCCGCTACTCTTTCTCACTACCAAAAACGAAGCGGAGGGGAAGCGACGAGGACGACGAGGACGACAACAACACATCTCTCTCTGTCTCTCCAGTGACTCACATCTAGAAGGTTTACCGAAAAGAGAGCAAGCGGCACTCTTACCCCGCAAGGCCTTCAGGGAACTCATTTGATCCAGGACTTAACGGAGGGAAGGAGGGAGGGAGAGAACAAAGCCATGAGTCAAAGAGAAACCTTTCGGAAGAAGAAGAAGGAGCGCCACTCTTTATCCCCACAAAGAGAAACACAGCTGCGCATGGAGAGACCCCCAGAGAACACCCCCCGCCCGCCCCCCCGTTCCACCTCCAGCAACAATCCCCATTTCTTTAGAAGCGTTTGATTTCTGTGTCTTGTCAAAGGCTTTCACGGATGGAAACTCTGGGGTGTTGTGTGGTTTCCGGGCTGAATGGGAGGGAGGGAGGGGGGGGGCCATCACAACATCCCCACTTTTGCTTCCATGCACCCCGTTTGATCCTGATGAATAATAATAATCATATAATAATACTTCATTTATGCATTATTATTATTATTATTATTATTATTATTATTATTATTGTATTGTCGAAGACTTTCATGGTCAGAATCACTGGGTTGTTGTAGGTTTTTCCGGGCTATATGGCCATGGTCTAGAGCCATGATGGCGAACCTATGACACGTGTGTCAGCACTGACATGTGTAGCCATTTTTGATGATACACGGTCGCATGCGGCCGCATACAGAGAAGATGGGGCTGCATCCCAAGAAGGACATTTCATCCTCGGCTCCTACACCAGCATTTTTCTATAATGCTGAGATATATGGCATTATAGAAAAAGCAGGGAAGTTAAATAATTAGTTTTTGGTTTATTAAATACAGTTATATATTACAATAATAAATTTTTGTTATTAAACTATAAACATCATGAAATTATGGTTTTTTTCTCAAAGTGACACCCCACTCGAGTTATGCTCGTTTTTTTTGGCAAGTATTGACACACCAAGCTCAAAAGGTTGCCCATCATTGTTCTAGAGGCATTCTCTCCTGACGTTTTGCCTGCATCTATGGCAAGCATCCTCAGAGGTAGTGACATTTTTCCTAGTTCCAACAACCTCACTACCACTGAGGATGCTTGCCATAGGTGCAGGTGAAACGTCAGGAGAGAATGCCTCTAGAACATGGCCATAGAGCCCGAAAAACCCACAAGAACCCATTATTATTATTCATCAGGATCAAACATGGAAGCATGTTTGCTAGCTTCCAAAGCTAACAGGGCGTATTTCTTGGCACCATAATAAAATATAAACTCAAAAACCTGCCAGGATGAAACACCCTGCTTCCGGTTAATTTATTTATTTTATTATTTACTTTATTTATATATATATATTATTATTATTATTATTATTGATAGAATCCTAGAATCCTAGAGTGGGAAGAGACCTGGTGGGCCTTCATCCAGTCCAACCCCATTCTGCCAAGAAGCAGGACAATCGCATTCAAAGCACCCCCGACAGATGGCCACACAGCCTCTGTTTCAAAGCCTCCATAGAAAGAGCTTCCACCACACTTTGGGGCAGAGAGTTCCACTGCTGAACACCTCTCTCAGTCAGGAAGTTCTTCCTCATGTTCAGGTGGAATCTCCTTTCCTGTCCTTTGAAGCCATGGCTCCATTGCGTCCTAGTCTCCAGGGAAGCAGAAAAGAACTCGTTCCTTCCTCCCTAGGACTTCCTCTCACGTATTTATACACAGCCCTCATCATGTCTCCTCTTCTTCAGGTTCAACATGCCCAGCTCTTTAAGCCTCTCCTCATAGGGCTTGTTCTCCACACCCTTGATCACTTGAGTCCTTTTCCTCTGGACACATTCCAGCTTAGAGTCAACCTCTCCCTTCAATTGTGTTGCCCAGAATGGGACACAGTGTGAATCCAGGTAACGTGGTCTGACCAAGGCAGAAAAGAGCATGGGGAGCATGACTTCCCTAGATCTAGACACTAGGCCCCTCCTCTTGATGCCTGAGGCCAAAATCCCGTTGGCTTTTTTGCCACCGCATCACATTCCTGGCTCATGTTTAACTTGTTGTCCACGAGGACCCCAAGATCGTCCTCAGGATAAAACAGGAGACATGGAAGCAAAAGTGGGAACGAAGAAGCCTGGGAATCTTCCGAAGCTAGCGGGGAGTATTTCTTGGCACCCCAGTAAAATACAAGCTCAAAAATCCGCCAGAATGAGACTCCCAGCTTCCAGATTGGCTGCTTTTGGTGGCTCTGGCAGGGCTTTGAGAGGCAATGGGGCTTCTTTGGGGGCAGGCCTGCAATGACCGATCGCATCTCCTCTTACAAACCTGCTCGGGCACTGCGGTCATCGGAGGAGGCCCTGCTCTCGGTCCGACCCCCATCTCAAGTACAGCTGGTGGGAACGAGAGAGAGGCTTCTCTGTGGTGGCCCCCCACCCCACCCCTGGAACACCCTAAAGAAATAGAGCTGGGCCTTTCCTCCACTCCTTCAAAAACAACTGAAGACCTACTTCTGCTCACCCGCATATGGAGAGGAGGAGGATTCGATGGTGGAGAGATCAGGGTCGGGCCTCTGGGTGAGAACCAGTTGTATTTGGGCCTTCCTGCTCCACACCACCCAAAGACCTCATTTGAGGACATAACGAACCCACACCCTTTTGTGAAGCCTTGCTGGATGTTGTAAATTAACGTGGATGTTTTGTTTAGAGTTTACGTTATTACATAATTTTTTTCTGACTAGATGTAGTTTAATTTATTGATGTTGGGCTTTAATTTGATGTTAGGATTTTATGGTATTTTCCTACGTAGGGTTTTTTCTGGGATTTTATGCCAGTGTTTGTTTGTTTTATGTTGGCATTGAATGCTTGCTGTTGTTGTGTTGGAATCCCCTCGGGGAGAGAGATAGAGAGAGAGAGGGCGGAAGGCCAATACAGGTTTATGATGATTGGTGATGATGATGATGATGATGATGATGATGATGATGATGATGATGGTGATGATGATTCAGGGGCCCCTCCTTGGAGGGAAGGGAAAGGGGACTGAGGCGCACTCACCTTCCATGGCGTACTTCATGTCCTGAGCAAAGAGGTTCCACATCACCTCCGCACTGATCTTCCCAACCGCAAGTTCCTGCGGGAACCTGGAATTGAACAAAGCAACAGGTAAACCCTTCCAGGAAGCATAGGCATGAACTAGAACAGGAAACTTGAGGATAATGGAAATATGAACTATCCTTTGGCAATGTTCTCTCTTCTGAGAAGCGTAAGGCCAACATCACTTAATTTAAGCCCAAACTAGTACCCATGAGATCATGCCGAACACACCTGTGCTTCAAGGACTTCTCACGGATTCTCGCAGACCACACCATCTAATTCGTCTATTTTTCACTCCCTCTGTTCTCAAACCTAATCTAGCTTCACAGGAAAACTCCCCTTCGGTCGGAGTCCAGTTCCCAAGGGAACTGGTGCCACTATCCCTGGTTGCTTGGGGACGATCACAGGGATGCAAAACACCATCTCTCCTAGCACTGATAGACTCATCACTTTGAAATCCATCAGGCTCCTCATCCTCCAACATGTCAGAAAAGTAAGAGAAATCCTCAGCCACTTGCTGAGCAACAAGTGATGGGTTGTTTTAGGTTTTTTCAGGCTATATGGCCATGTTCTAGAGGCATTCTCTAGAACATGGCCATATAGCCCGAAAAAACCTACAACAACCCAGTGATTCCAGCCATGAAAGCCTTCTGTCAACTTTCTCCAAGCCAAACACCCTCAGCTGCCTGAGATTCAGCTCAATTGGATCAGTGGTTCCAGGCCTCCACTGCTCTCAGCTGGGAAGGCCTCCCATCGAATGGGTTTTGGAAAAGAATGGGTTGGGGCGGGGAGGGCGTGTCTTTATGGCATCCGGCGGGATCCTTCTCAGAAAGAGTTCCCAGAGCAATGCTGAGCCCTTCCGCCAGGCTGACAAGAGAAATATTCTACGCATGGATGTAATGAGAAAGTGGAACGGGGCTCTGAGTGCAAATGGGGCACGCAGCCACCCCATTCATGTGTACGTGTGCATGCGCTTACTGGTTGAGGACGGGGGCGTAGGAGTTCTTGTCCTCCTCGATGATGGAGACGATGAGGGTGATGAGTTTGGGCCAGAAGTCCAGGTTCTGGATGCTGGGGCCCTGCTCCTCCGCCGCCGCTGCCTCCTCCTCCGCGGCTTTGTTCTGGAAACGCAAAGGCATGATGAGCCCACAGCGGAAGCCTCCCTTGTTGCTCTGCCCTCCCCCCAAATATCCATCATTATCTGGAATTAGCCCCCCACCCCCTCGGCCCTTTCTTCGTGAGCATCCCAATAAGCGGCCCCTCTCCCAATATGGGGCCAAAGGCAGATTACAGCACAGGCTTAAAGCAGACTACATCTGGGAAACAAAGGCCGTTTCGAAACAATTACTCCAATCCTGTTAAAACACAGCTAATTTTAAGCAGGATTACAGCGTTCTAGAAAAGATCGGAAATAAGAACGGCAGGATCACAAAGAGGTTTTTCCACAGAACCCACGGATGACAATAATATCCGTGGGTGGCCAAGAGGGCTTGTTGACCAGCTGATCTAAACTAGCGACACACAGCCTAGGATCTGTCGTGACTTGACTCACGGGGTCGGCCTGGTATTCGCGGCTGTAGAGTTCCTGGCAGTTGTTGAAGATGTATTCGTAGGTGGAGTTGAGGCACGCCTTGACGCAGTCCTTGACCACCTGGCCGGCCCGAGGGGGGCTCTGCAGCTCCTGCACCTGCGGGGGGGGGGGGGGGGGGGGGGGATACAGGGTCAGCCCACCCACAAGCGCAAGGAAGTCATCAAGGAAGGGAAGGGCCACCTTCCAGAAGGGCAGCATAGATGGGGCTCCTTTGGCACATGAGGCACAGAGGGACGTCGAGCATGAAACCCAACCTGACAGCACAGGGGACGGCAGTGCGCTGAGCAACACGAGCCCCCCATCACTGGGGGGGGGGCTCCTCTTTCTGCCAGTGATTCAGGCCCAGTTACAGCTGTCAGGGCGCATTGGGGGGCGGGCGGGGGGGGGGGGAGTGAAATGTCATGGTCCTCCTCCTCCATCACTCTGTGTATAATGGGCTCCTGTCCTTGCGGAACGAATGGCTTTGTCTCCGGTAATTAACTTTCGTTCCGGAGATATTTACAAAAAAGAGAGTGTTTAATTAACGGGAGGCTTGATGGTTTGGCAGCCATGTCATTGGGAAGAAGGGAGGGAGGGAGGGGCAAAGGACATTTTCCAGGTGGAGGGTTTTTCTGTCCCTTTGGAGGCAAAAGGAGAGCCAGCCCCACTTGGAGTGGGGCCGGGGAGGAAGTGGCCGCGAAAGGCAGGGGAAGGGAAGAAGGGTTGCAGGAGAGAGAGACCCGGCCTGCCCTTGCCCTACCTTCATCCGGAAGAAGGTGATGCTGGTCAGGAGGTCCACCGTCGACTTCAGGTCCTGCAGGCGCTCCTTGCTGCTGGCCGGGAAGTTGTTCTGTGAGCAAGAAAGGAAAGAGCAATCACGGAAGGCCTCCATCCGTCAGAGGGAAAGGGCCCCAGGGATCCCAGCACACACTGGCCGCCCAGAAGGGCAGAGGGACATCACCATTGCCATCATCACCATCAACATTGCCATCATTGCCATTGTAATCATCATCAACATCATCATCACCATAATCAACATCATCATCATCATCACAACCATTGCCATCATCACCATCTCCATCATCACCATCATCATCGCTATCGCCATCACCCTCTCCATCTCCATCATCACTAGCATTACCATCACCATCATCGCTGCCACCACAACCATCATCACCATCATTGCCATTGTAATCATCATCAACATCATCATCACCATCATCAACATCATCATCATCATCACAACCATTGCCATCATCACCATCTCCATCATCACCATCATCATCGCTATCGCCATCACCCTCTCCATCTCCATCATCACTAGCATTACCATCACCATCATCGCTGCCACCACAACCATCATCACCATCATTGCCATTGTAATTATCATCATCATCATCATCATCATCATCATCATCACCATCATCACCGCTATCGCCATCACCATCTCCATCATCACTAGCATTACCATCACCATCATCGCTGCCACCACAACTATCATCACCATCAACATCGCCATAATTGCCATTGTAATCATCAACATCATAATCAACATAACCATGACCACTATCATCATCACCATCACAACCAACGCCATCATCCTCTCCATCTCCATCATCATCATCACCATCATTGCCATCATCACCATCAACATCATCATCATTGCCATTGTAATCATCACCATCATCATCACTATCATCATCATCACCATCACAACCATTGCCATCATCGTAATCATCACCATCACCACCATCGCTATCACCCTCTCCATCTCCATCATCACTAGCATTACCATCACCATCATCGCTGCCACCACAACCATCATCACCATCATTGCCATTGTAATCATCATCAACATCATCATCACCATCATCAACATCATCATCATCATCACAACCATTGCCATCATCACCATCTCCATCATCACCATCATCATCGCTATCGCCATCACCCTCTCCATCTCCATCATCACTAGCATTACCATCACCATCATCGCTGCCACCACAACCATCATCACCATCATTGCCATTGTAATCATCATCAACATCATCATCACCATCATCAACATCATCATCATCATCACAACCATTGCCATCATCACCATCTCCATCATCACCATCATCATCGCTATCGCCATCACCCTCTCCATCTCCATCATCACTAGCATTACCATCACCATCATCGCTGCCACCACAACCATCATCACCATCATTGCCATTGTAATCACCACAACCATCATCACCATCATTGCCATTGTAATTATCATCATCATCATCATCATCATCATCATCATCACCATCATCACCGCTATCGCCATCACCATCTCCATCATCACTAGCATTACCATCACCATCATCGCTGCCACCACAACTATCATCACCATCAACATCGCCATAATTGCCATTGTAATCATCAACATCATAATCAACATAACCATGACCACTATCATCATCACCATCACAACCAACGCCATCATCCTCTCCATCTCCATCATCATCATCACCATCATTGCCATCATCACCATCAACATCATCATCATTGCCATTGTAATCATCACCATCATCATCACTATCATCATCATCACCATCACAACCATTGCCATCATCGTAATCATCACCATCACCACCATCGCTATCACCCTCTCCATCTCCATCATCACTAGCATTACCATCACCATTCATCACCATCATCGCTATCACCACTACCATCATCACCATCAACATCGCATTCATTGCCATTATAATCATCAACAAAATCATCACCAATATCATCATCACCATTACAACCGTCACCATCATCACCATCATCATCACCATCACCACCACTGCCATCATCCTCTCCATCATCACCATCACTACCTTCACCATCATCGCCATCACCACCTTTGCCACCATCATCACCATCAACATCGCCATCATCATCACCATCGTAATCTTCACCAACATCATCATCATCACCATCTCCATCATCACCACCACCATCAACATCGCCATCACCCCCATCATCCCCGTCATCGTCCCCACCCTCCTCCTTCCCAGAATAGGAGGCAAGTCCTTCCCTCCCAGGAATCCACGGAGCGCTTTGGGGAGAGCCAATTAGGCGCCCGTTTATGCAACAGACCCTTATCATTACAAATTAGGTCTAATTACATTTTACTGCATCCCACACTCGGCTACTATTTTTGGCGCAGAATGAACTGACATCTCATCCAAGGGTTTAGTCATTTTTTTCCTCCCCTAATAAGCAGCGTTCTCCCACAATGTATAATTAAGCCATTCCTGGAGGGCTTCTCCTTGGACCATGGAGCTGGCCACGGGGGGGGGGGGGGGGGGGGGGGGGGGAGGAGTCTTCTAAGGGGCAAAAGGAACTGTATGATGTCAACACAATGCATCACAACCCTCCATTGCACAACCCGGTCCTTGTCCTTTGCTTCCAGGAAATCCTGGGCATTCCGGATTAGGGAGGGAAGGGGGCGGAGTATCCTGGTGGGATTCACGGGCCACGTTCTCTGAGCACAAGCGCAGCCACACGGGATCCTTTGGGGCACGGGTTGGACCTTGCGCAATGCTCTGCCTCCCGGGCACTCACCCGGTACATGGAGAGGTCGATCCGGAGGGAGTTGTGGAGCTGGTCCAGGAGCTTCACAAAACGCTCTTTCTGTGGGCCAGGAAAAGAGAAGAGGTCAGCGCTCAGGAGGGGTTTCCACTGATATCCAGTTTTGGGGGTCAAGCGGAAACGAAGGCCTCCTCCCCCAAAGGGCAGGCACTCTTTCCGCTCCTTCCGGGGCAACGCTGCAGGGAGGGCGCCTACGTCCTAAGTCTTCATCCTTTGAGAAGCAACAGGTCTTCCCCAGGCAAGTCCAGCCTGATCTCCTCAAGGTGGACTCTTGGCCAATCAATCCCTCAAGCCCAAAGCACCACTGATCTTGCAGGGAGGACGCCCCGTCTGCTCTCACTTGTGTGTGAGGAAGACCATCCACATGGAGACCGCATTGCAACGCAGTGAGTGCATCTGGACTGCTTTGGATGTGGCAGTGCTTGCACACCCCGAAAGGAAGGCTAAGTTCTCTGAGTTGCTGTGAGTTTTTCGGGCTGTGTGGCCATGTTCCAGTAACATTATCTGTTCTCCTGCACCTGTGGCTACTGGCATCTTCAGAGGTTCTGTAGGCACTGAGACAAGTGGAATAAATATATGTATATCTTTCCTAAAAGGAGGGAGGATGCCAATCTAATTTTGCTGGGGAGCGAGTTCCACAAGCGGGGGGGGGGGGGGACGTGTTTGTGAGGCCGATGGGACCGAGAGCAGGGCCTCCCTCAAGCATATCTCCCTCTACATTCTGCCACGTAGTTTAAGATCCTATGGAATATATATATATTGTCCGAACGTATCTCCCTCTACGTTCTGCCTCGCAGTTTAAGATCCTGTGGGAAGGCCCTGCTCTCAGTCCCATTGGCCTCACAAACATGTCTGGTGGGGAGGAGGGACAGGGCCTTCTCAGTGGTGACCCCCTGCTTGTGGAACTCGCACCCCAGCGAGATTAGTTTGGCGTCCTCCCTCCTTTCCTTTAGGAAAGAACTGAAATCGTGGTTTTGGAACCAGGCTTTTGGCTAGCAGGCACAATGGCACTTTGGATATCGCACTGGACCATAATAATAATAATAATAATAATAATAATAATAATAATAATAATAATAATAATCCTTTATTTGTAAGCCGCAGGACTTGGTGTCGCTTACAAGAGGCCGAGCCCAAATACATCATAAAACATAACAACAACAATGCACCATAACCATATGATGATTGTTATGATAATTAAAAGGGCGATATGATTGTATAACGAATGTTATTGTTTTTAACCTATTGTGTATTTATGGGTTTATATTGTTGTTATATTGTGATATTTGCGGCATCGAATTGTTGCCAGTGTTAGCCGCTCTGTCCCCTCTCGGGGGCTGAGTAGGGCGGAGTCAAAATGTTGTAAATAAATAAATAAATAAAAATATCTATATCTATCTATTGATATTTATTTATTTCCTATACTTGTATGCCGCCCCTCTCAGCCCGAAGGCGGCTCGAGGCGGTTTACATTTGGCAATCAATGCCGCACAAGAGAAAATACAGTCAAAAACAATTACATATTGTAAAAACCATATAAAACAATAAACAATTAGCAATTAATACCATAAAATACAGTTCTCAGCGTCTCATCATTAAAATAATTTTCCATCATATCGTCCTGTTGTTCCATGAGTCTCAATTAGTCAGTTATCTATATCTATATCTCTATCTATATATATAGCCTCCCAGACAGAGGATGCCTCCAGGCAACAAACCCCAGGCTACTTCTATGAAGAGACCCTCACTGATTGGCTTTGCAGCTTCCAGGTTACTCAGTTCTATTCAAGCTTGCAAACTGCAACACTCACACTTGGTTTACCAGGCAAGGGTTCTTTCTCCCACCCTGGACATCATTCCACAGGGATATATACACCCCACTTGCCTCACTCCCAAAAGACCTCTGAAGACACCATTAGCCACAGATGCAGGCAAAATGTCAGGAGAGAATGCTGCTGGAAGATGGTCA